>JAOTQR010092201.1:0-32291 GCA_025774065.1 Solanum ossicruentum | reverse complement strand
ATTGTGTTTGCGAGAGTCAACAAATGCAGGAATAGCTCCTCTGATGACTCAAGCAGAGTTGGTTTATGATTCCCTGGATATCAAATAATATTCTCTCTAGAATAGAACAAAATCATAAATAGGAGTAAGAAGCCAGCTGGGATGGCAACAACTACCTTTCACAATCTCCACAGAAAGCCTCGGACAAGGAAGAGTAGAGAGTATCACGACAATCCTGACTCAACCTACAAAACTGTTATAGCAAGGGGGGTGAGTATCAAATACATGGTACTCAGCAAGTGAACTACTAAACACAAAGTTAAGTAATATAGAATACCGGTACCCTCAACACTCTAACCAAAACCCCCACAACTACAACCTAATTCATAACCTTCACAATTACACCATCCAAAAATTCTATGATCAAGGCCTATCATAGTATAATTCTCATTTATCTCACTTTCAAGTCATAGGGGAAATTCTATAATTTATCAAGTTCTCGCTAGTTCATCAAGTGTCATCAAATCAATACCAAAACTAATCATGTAAAGACATAAATAAGTCAATAATATAATGAATAACCAAGATCAATAGCACTTCATATAATCAAAACAAGCCAGAGCATTATGGGATGAAAATGAATGTCGTGAGATGTAATGCAATGCAATGCAATGTCACATAGAATGATGTATGCATGTCCTACGATACACATCCACTGATCATAAACATGCCTCAGTCAGAACTCATGGGGGCCACATGTGGACCATGTATCCGTCGGAACTATTTCCCTTTGGCAATTTTCATTTCATATCTAGTCGGAACCATTTCCCTTTGACTTTTCTTTTCTTTTCTTTTTCACTAGCCGAAACCATTTTCCTTCAGCTTTTCATTTTCTTTTCTTGGATCCTCCAGCAAAAATATAGTAAATGCACAATAACCATGCTCATGGAAATAAAATATGCAAGGTGCTCATATAAATTCATATATCTCAAAATCAAGAATGGGTGGCTCAATACCATAAATGTTGTCATATCCTAAATCTCAATACCATCACAACCTTAACAACATTCACATCTAAAAGTAAGTATCACTTAGATATCAATAACAAATAATCACTATTTCACATATAATAAACCTTCATCATTAATTCACAAGTCAAATATCAGCATAGGATACTACCCAATTCAAAATATTTTAATCAAAGTCTATATAAATAATTCTCAACACCTCACACAAGAAGTACAAGATTCTATATACTTAACAAAGGTTAAGAAATCCACTTGCATTATATAAAGTCTCGAATCAAGTCAAGTCGGAAGCTTTTCTCTTTCTATGACACTTTAATTCACCAAAATCTACTCAAATATAGCATCATAATTATATAATAAATCTAACAACACTAAAATCAATTAATTCGGGTGAAAAGGGTAAAATGGTCCAAAAATTTCATCGTCCAAAAAATACCATCGTAACCTGGAATTTTTTTACATGAAAATGTTCCCCGTGTGATAAGGAATTCAACAGCGAAAACCAATTCAAAGACGGAGCTAAAATGAGGAAGAAACCGTATGTTAAAATTTTTGAAATACATTAACAATACATCAGTAAATCTGCAATTTTTACCTTGAACGAAGCAACAAAGTCAGTTTCTAAAACTCCCATGGTGTTCTCCTCAAAAAATATATAATTTAGCCTTTTGAATCACTCAAATCCGATCAAAATTGAGAGAGAAATCGTTGGTTGAAGTTTGGAGAAATTTGTGATCTTCTCTTCTCTTTCTTGGAGAAAATCCTCAATCTTCGCAGTTCTTTTAAAGTGAAAGAACTTGGAAAGACATTGATTGAAAGAATTATCTTTGATTCTTGAATTCTTGATTTAGACTCTTTAGAGTTCTTGATGAAGAATCATAATTCTTGAAGAAGAAGAGTCAAGAAATCCTTTCTTGGGATTCTTGAATTTATTTTTTTGAAACCCTAGGTTATAATTTAAAATTCTATTAGAGTTTCATGAATAGATGAAGAAATTCAAGCTGGGTAAATTAAAATTCACGAAGAATAACTTACCTTGAGGAGGAATCTTGGAAGTTAATCCTAACTTGATGATTTTCTTGACGATTCTTGAGTGTTTATGTTTAGGAGAGAAAGGAGAGGGTTTTTTATTATGAAAACTGATTTTTGTGGGATTTTTAGGACCTTAAATAGACCCCTATAGGTTTTAGGACAAAAATACCCCCAAATTATAAAGAAAAAAATGTCATTAGCTCATCCAATTAGGATCCGTGACACGCTCCGGGCGCGGATCTTCGGACAGCTCTGCACCCCTTCACTAAAATGGTCATAACTTTCTACTCCGAACTTTGATTAACGCAAAATTAGATGAGTTGGAAAGATAATTTGAATATATTAGATTTGGATATTATGGTCATCCAACTCATTATAATTTAGGAGATATTGTCATTTGAATTTGACCCTTCTATCGACTCATACGAAAACTTAGTTTTTAGAAATTCTTTGGACTTGGCTTGATGTAACAGATCTCTTATCACTCTAAATTACACCTCATATACATTAAATATTTAGGAATTGATCCTAGCATATATATACAACCTAAAAGTCACTGGTCCACCTACCTTTTATAAAATCTTACATTAGAACTCAAACGCTAAGAAATTTTTAGCTTAGCTTCGTACTAAAGGATTCATGTGATCTTAGATCTTCTCCAATTTTATTTCCACAAGAATTTGACTTTAACACTTATACTCAATTTAAGAATTGTTAACTAAAATGTTATATCCTACGAAGAATGAGTCACTCTTAGCTTAAAAAAATTGGGGTGTTACACCTGTGTAGTATTTTATGATTCATTGAGATTGATTTCTGACTATTATATGTTTGTTGATTCATTACATGTATCTAACAAAGTGATACATTTTTTTAATGAATCATGTTAGTTGGTTCGTTCCTTATGAGAAATAAGGTTTGATGAAGTAGTGATTCATTGGGTATGTATTGGTTGGATTGGTTATTCAATAAATTATTTAATTTTAGAAAAATTAAAATGATTCATGTGTGTAGTAATTTATGATTCATTGGAACATAAAACCTAATCATGTGTGTTGATTAGATTCACTATTTTGGAACATCTTTTTATAGTTGTTGTACGTTGTTGCAATAGTACATGTATCAAACAAGGTGATACACCTTAACAATGATCCATGTTAATATATGATCCATTGTGACAATCATTCATTGGAATTGAATCAAACATAGTGTTACACTATACAATGAATTATGTTAATTGATTATTGTTTTAATTGCTCCTGATTCAGTCAATGTATAATGTTTTTCATACATCTTTCTTCTTTTGTAGGGTTTGAAATATAAGATCAAACAAATTCCATCTCATCCTTTATGGTTTGGTGCTATATATATACATGATTTTACAAATCATATAAAAGCATCACACATGATTTTGTAAATCATATAAAAGCATCACTAGGCGAAGAATGGATTGAGTTATTCAAAGAAACAATATTTGGTCCATATCTTGAAATCGAATAGTGAAATTGGTAAGGTCAAATCACAAAATGTGAATTGTTGCTTGAGTTGCAGCAAGACAACACTGATGAACTGCATGTTCGACTCATTACTTTGAACATCCAATTACAGTTATCCAACATACATATCAAAACATAGCTGCAACATTTATATAACATTTTCAGTGTAGCAGAACACATGATACAATGTTATTTTTGTTGGATTCATCATGCATATATTATTTCCAAGAAATTATAAAATATGATACAATAAATAATGCACTCATGACGAATCTAATGCATATTAATGGTGATTTATAACATTATTCAGATAGATGTCATGCATATTTTGTCAGTTCAACACCACAATTAGATTCATCACAAATATGAACACATCAATACACATTCCAGCGTATCACATAACATGATACTTTATTATTTTGCTGGATTCACCATACATACGAATGAATCATACATTATTCAACACAACAAATAGGTTCATCACAAATATGAACACATTAATATACATTTTAGTGTATCAAAGCACATGATACTTTATTATTTTGTTGGATTCACCATTCATATGAATGAATCATACATTATTCCTAATAAAAATCATAAAAACATGATACATAATTAACAAAATCATGATGAATCTAATTCATGATATAAATCAGCTTCATACCTCTGAGCATCAGATCTCTTCACTTTGAAGTTAAAATTATTTTCTATTCTATATTTCACCATCACTGCAACCAACATTGCCTTGTTCTTGTATAATTGGTTCTCTTTGACATATGTATTCTGTGTATCAGCTATATAGCTCGATATTTCCAATTCTGCAATAAAAGAGGACTTATCATTACTTGATTCAACCATAGCGAGAGCATGTGTATCATGAACACTTCCCTCAACACACATAACTTCACCATAAGTAGCAACAAAGTTATGTATCATTCTATCCGTCTTGGCAACTACATCAATACAAAATGGATATTTTGAAAATCCAAGATCGATCCTTTTTACCTCAAAATATAATATTACTTTCTAATTAACATTAGCGCAGAACAACCTTCAACAATATATTGAATTTCTATGTCCTGTCTCGCCTCATCGATCTTCAGCTCAGCTGAAAAGGTGGATTTGTGATTCAAAAATGAAATTGTTGGTGCAACAACTACTCCATCACTCTTGTATCTCGTATAAACAACGTCATTTTCTCAAATCCCTAAATGCATCAACATTATTTCCACATTCAATCTACTCTTGATCATATTTTTGGGTTTACATAAGGAATTTCAATTACCCACAGCTTCAATAATTGGGGATTTTTTATTCTTATAAAAAATATTTTTGCCTTTATTCCAGGAATTTGATTATGATGTAATTAGCTAAATTTTAGGGATTGAAATCTACCTTCAGTTGAAAATGCAACTGAAATGGAATACAATGAATCCTCAGTTATGAAGCATGTTTGAAACTCCTTTCTTCAGTGTATCTGCATCTTGAAAATTATATGGATTTTTTTTTGTAATTATGAAAAATATAGAGATAAATGAAATTTCTTTCCCTCAATGTGGGATATCTGTAAGTTATACAAAAATATTTAAATTATATTGGGCCCATATTATGGGCCTCAAATTATCTAGTATATATACATATTTTTATGTTGACTGTTGCAACTAGGTTATCAACCATAGTTTAATGTCGTTAAAGTCAGTTGACTGCTGCATCTAATATCGTTGTTTCTTAAGACAGGATTGGTGATTTTAAAATAATAACTGGAGTGATATTAGCAACATCGAATAAGAATGTCAAACCATACTATATCAAAATCAAACAAGGGAAGTATTGTGAGTATGTTCAAGTTGATGAGAAAAAGACTAATATAATACTGATCGGAGAAGGAAAGGATAGTACAATCATAACGGGCAATAGAAGTTTCATCGGCGATAAGAGAACTTATGCCACAACGATAGTAGATGAGAGCTGGTCTATATATACACATGAATTTTATGGATTTTGATGAATTATAATTATTTATTTTTATTTAATTTGCAAAGGTAATTGGTAATAGGTTTATAGCCTAAGACATAACATTTTTTGGAATGATGTTGGACCTGGAGGTATCAAGCAGTCGCTTTAAGAGTTGAAGCAAATTTGGTGTCCTTTTACCAATGTAGCTTTAATATTTCGCAACACAGTATAATTCATTATTGCTTTAGACATATATAGGGTATCAGGACACCCTATATATCATATATCTCATGCGTTGTATGTGTATTTCGTGCGTTATATGTCCATTCGTACATGGAATATGTATCTTTTGCGTTATACATAGGCATTTTATGTGTCACGTATACATATCTCGTGCTTCACATGTGTATTTGGTACATTTGCTTTAAATTTCATTCTAAATTCAAATTTCTGATTCAAAATTGTTGTTGTTTCAAAGGGAATCAAGACAACCTGTATGCCAAAAGCAACCGTCAATCCTAGCACATGTGTTGTTATTAACTTTCTATCATGTGTACTAGCACCAACTGTGAGAGTCCAAGTAAGGTACCACTGCTTAGACCATTGTTACCAGCAGAGTTGACAACAATAACACACTTTTGCATTGCGATGAAAGAACCAACGACGATGTAATCATTAGAAAACTTCAAAGATGGAAGGCCAAGGGAGACAGAAATCAGGTCCACTCTATCATCTATTATAATACCCATCACAGCCAATACAACCTTATTTGGATAGCCAAGTAGTGCACATACCTTATACATGGCAATATAGGTAAGAGGGGCTATGCCGATTGATATGCCAATGGCATTATCGAACACATTTGCCAAAAAAGTTCTTCAAAGTAGTGCTTAAAGTATGTGTATCGTGACCGTCTTTAACAACTGGCGGATTAGTAGAGACACCCAAAAAATTTCTTGCATCGATGAGTTTATTGTTGCAAGTTACATTTTTCTTAAACTTACATTTTCATTTCCACTTTGTCGGTGGGGTTATCGGTAATGGTTTTGTAGCCCAAGAAATAATATTTCAGAATGCTGGATCTGAGGGTATCAAGAAGTCACTTTAAGAGTTGAAGCAAATTTGATGTCCTTTTACCGACGTGCTTTAAGATTTCGCAATCACAGTAGAATTGACGGTTGTTTTTGGCATATATATGCCAAACCCTATATGTTGTGTATCTCATGCATTGTAAATGTATTCCATGCATTATGAGTGCATTTCATGCATGAAATGTGTATCTTCTACGTTATACATATGTATTTCGTGTGTCACGTGTATGTATCTCGTGCTTCACATGTGTATTTGGTATAGTTGCTTCAAATTTCATTTTGGAATTCAAATTTTTGATTTAAAATTGATTTCGTTTTGAAGGGTAGTAGGACATCCTATATTCCAAAAACAACTTCAAGATACATTTATCTTATTGCGATGACATGTTGTACAATTATTTTGTAGGATGCATGTGTAAGTTTTTCTTAATTTGTTGAAAGCAATTCCACATTTGGTTTGCCAACCTATTACTTATGCATCTGAAGTATAAAAATGGACATGTTCAAAATGAAGTTTGGTTTTAAAGGATTTATGTGTTTTATCATTAACTGGAGGAAGTGATAAATTATGACGGCAATTCCCTCAAATTAATCCAAATCTTGACTCAATTCTTTAAAATTAAAATACTAATAATCCAATTACATTTAATTTCCTTTCCAAAATTAGTTACTACTCCCCTATGTAATATAAATTAATGTCATTAAAATTGGACTTTCATATATTGTGTCTGTGAGACCCATAATTCTACCCTCACATATACCTATGTTTCAAGCCTCACTTTTATATGTGGGAAGTGTATTAAGGTCATAAGAGGCCTCTAGTACTTAGTCGAGTTCAAAACTTTCCTATAGATTGATTTTCTAATTTTAGATTATACAAGAGTCAACTTTAAATGAGTAGAACTCTTAGTACATGAAGAATTAGATGTCACATGACCTACCAAATGAAATCTCCTAGAATTAACTTTCCAACACAATAGATTTCACCTCATTTGGAGTTCAGAGTCAAAAGTTATGGTCGTTTTACTAAAGACTTCTTAAGCAGAGTTGCTTCTATGAAATCCTTTTTACGGGCTATGTTGTTTCCCTAGCACATGCAAGTATGCGCGGTCTCATAAGTAATACAGTGGTCTTGAGTAAGGAGCCGGGTTGTCAAACCCAAGGGATTTGAATGTAATTCGTACTTTCTCTCAGTTATCACGTCTATGATGCTTTTAGTAAAAAGAGTTGTTGTTTTATGGAAAATAAATTGTAAAAGAAATAACTTCTACTAAGTTAATACGACTTTCACACAAGATATCAATTAAAGATACAATTCTAGGGTTGTAACCATTACGACTCTGCCTAGTCTTAACAATATCTCTCTACGTCTGGTTTCTGGATTATTGATTCACAGGGTTTAATATACCTGAACAGGGTGGTACGCCTCTGTCGGCCTACCATTATTGACTGCCTAACTACATCGTTGAGCGGGGATAGAAAGATCAATAAAAATGCATTAAAGCTATCTTCCCGTATATAAACCAAGCAAGGAGTAAGGGTAGTTGTCACAGGTCTCCCTTACACGAATCAACCTAGTTTCCTAGTATTGAGCAAGCTCCCTATGCAATTGTATTCTATCCATTCCAACATCTCTCGAATCTAGAGTGAAAAATAAATTTACTCCCTACTTGGCCAGACTTTGAAATATAGATATAAATAACATGGGAGTAATCAAAAGAAACCACTCATAGATGTCAAAAGTTAATAACTACACATGGTCTATGGCTACAACCCCAGAATATGGAGGCTTAGCCACTCATAGATGTGGAATACATCATGAATGAAGTGGAAAACACCAAAAACCAAAATCTAAAGATTAAACTAACCAATGTACAGTGGAAAAGTGTTCTCTGTCACCTCTGCAGTGCTTCTTCCGTAAAAACAAATGTCAGAACCTAAATTCTAGGATAGAGAGATAATAAAAATCCTATTTTTGGAATTTTCCATGTCGATCCTCAGGTTTGCGATGCGGACCTCTTATTTTCCTATGTTCTTTTGCTGACTGGACAATTCTACACACTTTTAAAAAGGTCCGCATTGCACCTCCTTTGGGTTTCGTGCCTTTTTTGCATTTTACATCTTCCACAACCTTGTATCCAGGTTTGCCACGTGGATTTTTGATCTTTTAGTCGCTTCTACTGATCTTCATGTTCCCCGTTCCAGGCTGTGTTCTTTCATCGAGTCTGGCTTTAACCTCAAACTTCCTAATCGAAGCAAAATCCTCTAAACACACAACCAACAGGCGCACTTGGCCCTACATCAGCAACATATAAGAAAAAGACACATAAACACCTAGACTTTACTAATTTGTCCTCTAAATTCACTCTATTTATGGGCATTATTGGCTCAGTAGGTGTATAAATACACCTAAGATCACTACTCCACACTTAGAGTTTTGTCCGTCCTTGGGAAAACCACTACACATGCATGAGACTCCCTACATTAGTATGTACACTGACCATCATGTGATAGAACTCTATGAAGCACAGTGAACACTTCCGCTGCCTTGGGCGTAGACTATTTGCTCCTTACACCCATGTATACATACGGACTCATGCAGAATAATTAACAGTTAATCTAGTTCCGGACCTTGAATGGTCATGTGCCCTTACCAAGAAAAATTTCCCATGCACATCACTACAAATCTAGTCAGAAGATCAAGAATGGGTACACAAAAAACTCACTCTTAGAAAAGATGTCTCAAATTGTTGCAAGATTCCATAAGCTTGCCCTTAAAGTAAACGCAGACCTAGTTGGAATTTCCCTTAGAGGATGGTCTTTATTTGGCTATAATGTAGGTTGCGGGTAGGTGGGATACATTTATCGACATGGCTGACATAAGTAACTTCCCACGCGCCCATAGCATATACTTCCCCTATTTTCATGCCCCCTTTACTTACAACCCCCGTTACCCTTCTTGAATAAAACTGCGGGTACTCCGATCTATTTAGTCTGACCCCAACATAACCCCCTATCAACAAGTGGACACCCTAACAAACATAGACTAAGCCAAGGGAAATAATTAAAATAAATCAAAAAAATAATTTTAATTAATATTTTTTGTATAATTTCAGTGTGCCTGCGCAATGGATCCGCGACGCGGAGGCATCAAGGACTAGCACTATATCAACTGGCAAAGTTTGGGCCTAAAACAGTGTGCATCTGTGATTGCTCCGTGACGCGGGAGCAATGCGGACACCTACTGTTTTGGGAGACTCTTTCTAA
Source organism: Solanum ossicruentum (assembly GCA_025774065.1). NCBI lineage: Eukaryota > Viridiplantae > Streptophyta > Magnoliopsida > Solanales > Solanaceae > Solanum > Solanum ossicruentum. Next base: position 22,442 of record JAOTQR010092201.1, on the reverse strand, counting down.
ACTACTCACTTTTTTTTCATACCTTCTTCTTTCACATCCTCTCGAATGTCCACTCCCATTCCCGTTTTTCCTATTCACCATGCTCGAGTGCTAGGGAATTGGGATCAAAATCAGGTTATTCATCAAGAAAAAAGGATTAGCTTGAAATGTGGTTAGACAAAGAATAGGCTAAGGCTCAACCAGACTAACTAGGATTGATTTCGTCATTCAATGAAATGCCCAGATCATTTCCTCTATTTCTGATTTCTCTCAAGTCTACTTTACATACTGGGCAAGTTCTCGAACCTATCATAACGTAGACTCACAATTGGATCACTCACACATGGCACATTTTCACCACAAGGTTAGCACTAGAGTTCCTATTGTGGTACTCCTATGAATTCATCTAATTAAGCATGCATACCTAGTGATTCATAAGGTTACACTCACCCTTACTATGTTCCAAGGTTCGCGCTCGATGCTCGTTTACATACTACCACACTCTATATAAACTCAATCTGAAGAATGCCTTTAGGATGGTCATCATCCATCTATCATAGGGCCTCCATCACTCAATTATGACTAACACACAACTAATATCAATAGGCGTACAACTACCAACAATCTAATGCATTCACAAATTATCAACAGATAAGCATCCATGCATCATAGTAATAGTCAACCAATATTTACAGACCCAACAAAATTAAAAGATGTCCAAACCTAAACTAAAAGCAGAAATAAAACATATTGTCTTATTGCATGCCAGAAATAGACTAATATAAGCGTCATCACAAACAAAGGAATCCCAACCACACCCTTAAATGTAGCACTGCCCTTAGTGCTAATCATACATAACCTGCGAGGTGGGAACTGTGGTGCTCAAACATCGCCAGGACCTGATAGGATGGGCTCACTGCCTACATACACCAAAGGGGCATCAACTATGTCATCTTCCTCAGCCTCTTCATCATCCTCGTCCTCGTGCTCTTCCCCTAGGTCCGTAGGAATGTCATCGTCCACTGGCTCCGTGAACCCAGGTCCAACGTGTAGCAAGGCTTTGACATGATCATTTAGCGGGTATTCCACCTCAACCTCCTACAATTTCTCTCTCGTGAAAGGCCGGCCGCTAGTCCGGTGTCTCAGCATCTCAAGGCCATACATACAACCATAATCAACTCATCCTAGTAGGCCCTCTCTGCTGTAGGACTGGGCCTTTGTGCATGTCAGGCCCTTGATATTAGTGGCGATATCGAGGGGCCTGAATGACCGGACAGTAGTCTGCTCCTCCTTGGGGACACCTGCATCACGACACAAAGCAGTAATAAAGCACCCAAAGGCAGAACTGCGACCCTTATGGGTCTTGGCTTTCCACATTGATAGTCTAAAGATTGACGCATAGTTCAAATGCATGGCTCTTATAATTGCGTATGTGAGACACATTCTATCCCTTGTCACATTGGTGAAGTATTACCCTGTAAAGAAAGAGTTCATCATGATTTTCACCATGACTCTATCCTCCCTGGACATGTGAGCAGAAGGAAAGGAGAGGTGATAAGCTTGCTTAGCATGTCGGACCCATCTCGCCATGGACCTATGCCCAGAAATGGTGTGCCTGATGTCTTGGTAGGGCGAGCGATGGCACAGCTTAGAGAATTCTCTCGTTGAGGCCTCTTCGGGGGTGCCCAGGATTCGGTTGATCGCCAGAGGTGAGAAGTTGACATCCAATCCACGAACCACTACCGTTTAGGACCGTGGTTCTTCACTCATATTGGCATAGAATTCCCTAACCAAGCTCAGATTGCAAGGCATAGGTGGTCGAAACAAGAACCTCAAACTCAATTGATGACAGCGGTTTAAAATTTGGGGGAACTCATCCCAAAAGGAATCTATGTCAATAGGGACATCGGGATAGTACTTCATCTCATCATGAGACTGGTACCACCTCCTGCCCTTTCTGTTGACAGCATTGACCCCGTATTAAGGTTTTTGCCCCCTCCTAGTATCCTTGGGCACATCAGGGATATCTTCGGGCTGTTTCCTTTTGTTGGTGACTCATGGCCTGCTTGACGATCCGACTCAATGTGCACTTGAAGACATCTTACCTGCAAAACATAAGTGCAAAATCAGTACTTACTCTCCACGCTCACAACCCACACTTAAACTCACGCCTACGTGGCAAGGGTTCTCAGACTTCCCCACGACATACGGGCAATATCAAATCACAATTCCATGCCCCTATATCCCCTACGACAGGCACGAACATGACTTCACATTCTTCTCAATGTCAAGCGACTCAACAGCTCACCCAAAAGCTGTAACCCCATAGTGCGATATAAGGGTTCAACACCACAATCAAACAGAAAGATTCAGCCCCACACTTGAACTTTAACATGACTGCTCAAATTTGTTTCAAACCCATCAGGGAGTACTTCGAAGAACCCTCGTCACCCCTTTCAGACAGTCACAAGAGTACCTCGTCATCACATTGTTTGAATTGAACCCCACACTTGAATATTTGGCATATGCCAACCTCGAAACAACCATTAAATTACAAGGCATGATATAGAACTCGTAAACCCCCAAAACTTTCCCCTATTTTAGGGCATAAACTCGACCTAGGGTTTTCACCCACACAATTCACACACAACATGCACATAAAAGCACTATCCATCTACTCAGAGCACACCCCCACAAGCAAGATTACCCATTAATCACAAATCCCCGTCGAATGGACCCATAAAGCATGAAGGATTTCAACATTGACCACTTGAAACGCAGTAAAATGAAGCACAAAAATTACACCAAGAGTACATACCTAAGGAGGAACATGAAATCGCGCAGTTAGGAGCAACCCATGTAAGGCGCGACGTGGTGGAGTTCAAAAGGGAGGGAAGAAGAGGAAAAGAAAAGTTGAGAAGAAAAGGAATGGGGTTGGGTTTATGGCCATGTGGGGGAGAAACAGGGAAAAATAATTAGGGAAATAATGGGTGAGGGAAATTAAGAGGGTGGGGGTCACGTCTGTATTAAGTCATTTTAACACACGTCCGCGTTCACTCCGCGATGCAAAGAGAATGCAGATCAACACTTAGATAAACATTTTCCAAGATGCAGAAATAGTAAGCCTTCGCATTTGCTCCGCGACGCGGAGGCGACGCGAATGTACCTTAAGAAAAATCGCTTACCTAGGCGCAGAAGCAGTAACGGTATGCATTTGCTCCGTGATGCAGAGTGAATGCGGACCAACACTTATGACCTTTCCACCAGGGTCAGAAAAAGTAAGAATCTGCCATAGATCCATGTTGCGGCACCATCACGAATGCTTATTGTTTTGAGTAACAATGAATATCCGATTTTTAGCTCTGGGAGCCAAAAAATTTCCCGAACACCTGAATATGCTTTAAAAACACTAAACAATTGATTAGAACCAAAAAAACACAAAAAAAATTCCTAATGGATCATAGGGAATTGAGGACTCAAACTTTTACACACAACTAGTGCAAGGTCTGCGACGCGGAAGCTTCGCAGACCTGTACTTGTGCAAATTCTTCGTTTCTTTTAGTATGAGACACACCTATTTCTCTTTTTTTAAAAGAAAAATGAACATAGCTAAGTTACCTCATGATTCCTCCCGTGCAGCGCTTAATTTAACATCACAGCATGACGTATGCTCTACTAATTCATCGTTGGCCAAATCAATGGCCTCAACTATTTGATTTGCGTCCACACTATAGTAGTGCTTGACCCTTTGACCATTCACCAAAAAGTTTTGATCAATGGTCAAGTCCTTTAGCTCCATTGCACCATGGGGTGTGGTCGATACCACCACAAATGGTCCACCCCATTTGGACCTCAATTTTCCTAGAAACAGTTTATTACATGAGTTAAATAACAATACCTATTGGCATGGTTTGAAGTTCTGCTTGATTATGTGCCGATCGTGCCACTTCTTCATCCGCTCCTGAGCTTAACATTTTCGTACAATTGGAGCCGAAATTTATCCAACTCCTCCAATTTCTCAAGTCTCTTCCTACCAGCGAGCTCAGGGTCAAGATTCAGCTTCTTAATCGCCCAATACGCCTGATGCTCAAGCTCTACGGGCAGATGATAGGCCTTGCCATACACAAGCTTATACGAATATGTTCCGATTGGGGCCTTGTAGGAAGTCCGATACGCCCACAATGCTTTATCTAATTTTTTTCCCCAATCGTTCCGGGTGGCATTCATGGTCTTTTACAATATCTATTTCACCTCTCGGTTGGACACCTCTACCTGTCCGCTGGTTTGCAGGTGGTATGCTGTGGATATGTTGTGTCGTATCCCATATTTCACCAGAAAGTTCTTCACAATTTGATTTAAGAAATGGGTACCGCTATCACTAATAATGGCCCTCAGAGTATCAAACCATGTGAAGATATTCTTGCGTAGGAATTTGCTCACCACCTTCACATAATTGATTGGAAGGGCTGCTGTTTCTACCCGTTTGGAAAGATAGTCCATAGCTACAGGATATAGTGGCACTCGAATGATGATAGGAATGGCCCTATGAAATCAATGGCCAAAACGTCGAAGATCTCCACTTCCAGAATATTGTTTAAGGGAATCTCATGCCTCCGGGATATAACACTTGTCTTCTGGCAAGCATCACAGGCCCTGGAGAATTGAACATCATCTTTGAATAAGGTGGTCTAGAAAAACTAGATTGTAATACCTTGTGCGCTATCCGGTCACCACTATGATGTCCCCCGTATAGGGAGACGTGATATCACTCTAGGATTTGCCTCATGTCAACCTCTAGAACACACCTCTGTACCATAAGATCCGCTTCCTATTTGAACAAGTATGCCTTATCCCAGATATAAGCTCTAGCATCATAGGCCAACCTCTTCTTTTGCTGGTAGGTTGCCTCAGGTGGGAACACACCACTTACCAAATAGTTAACAATATTAGCATACCTTGGTAATTGTTCCATCTTAATGGCAAATAGTTGCTCGTGTGGAAACACTTCTCTGATTTATGGTTTCTCACCTATGTGAGCATCAGTCTCTAGATGAGATAAATGATCAACAACTTAGTTTTCACTCCCCTTTCGATCTCTGATTTCAATGTCAAACTCTTGGAGCAATAAGACCCATCTAATCAAGCGCGAGTTGGCATCCTTCTTATTGAATAGATACTTCACTATTGTGTGGTCTATGAACATCACCACATGGGTCCCCACCAAATAAGCTCTAAATTTATCACACGCATACACTAGTGCCAGCATTTCTTTCTCGGTAATTGTATAGTTGCTCTATGCTGCATCTAAGGTTTTGCTGGTATAGTATATAGAGTGAAAGACTTTATCTCTGCGCTGCCCCAGTATTGCACCCACTGCTGTATCACTGGCGTCACATATGAGCTCGAACCGGAGACCCCAATCGGGTGCTACCAAGATCGGCGCCTCAACCAACTTCTTTTTCGGTGTTTCAAACGCCTGTAACAAGCTTCATCAAAGTGAAACAGTACCTCTTTCTCCAATAAAGCACACAATGACTTTGCAACTTTTAGAATTCTTTAATAAACCTACGGTAGAACCCCGCATGTCCCAGAAAGCTCAGGACTCTTTTAATTGAAACCGGTGGAGGTAGCTTATCAATCACTACTATCTTGGCTTTGTGTCCACTTCCAACCCCTTCTTGGACAATTTGTGGACTAATACTATCCCCTCCTTAACTAGGAAGTGACATTTCTCCTAGTTAAGAATGAGGTTAGTCTCCTCGCATCTAGCTAACACTCTGTCCAAATTCTGTAAGCAGCTCTCAAATGATTCCTCGAAGACAGAGAAATCGTCCATGAACACCTCCACAAAATTCTCTACCATATTATGAAGGATTGCCATCATGTACCTTTGGAATGTGGCAGGTGCATTGCACAGCCCAAAGGACATACACTTGAAGGATTAGATCCCGTATGGGCACGTGAAAGTTATCTTTTCCTGGTCTTTGGGTGCAAAGGTGATCTGGTTGTATCTTGAGTAACCATCTAGGAAGAAATAATACTCCTTCTCAGCAAGTCAATCCAACATCTGGTCAATGAAAGGCACAGGGTAATGATCTTTCCTGGTGGCATCATTCAGTTTCCTATAGTCAATGCAATCGCCACCCCGTCACCGTCCTAGTTGGAATCAACTCATTCTTCTCGTTGGTGACAACTGTCATCCCACCTTTTTGGGGACACATTGCACAGGGCTCACCCATTTTCTATCTGATATGGGAAAGATGATCCTGTATCCAACCATTTTATAACCTCCTTTTTCACTACTTTCTTAGTGATTGGGCTTAATCGCCTCTGCAGATGAGTCACCAATTTATGGCCCTCCTCCGAATATTCTGTGTATGCAGAGGGCTAGGCTAATGCCATGGATATCAGACATTTTCCATCCCATGGCTCTCTTTTTCTTTTTCAACACTGCAACAACCGATTCTACCTGTGCTGTAGTCAAAGAAGCAGACAAGATTACAGGTAATGTATTATTTTCGCCAAGAAACTCATACCTGAGATGCGATGGTAGCTGCTTCAACTCCAACTTAGAGCTTCTTCCACTGACGGTTTAGGAGGTGGTCCCAACACCCTATTCAAAGGTTTGTTCATCTATTTCAAGATGCTCACATTATGAGCATTCAGCACACTTTCGATCTCTCTGGCTTTTGCATCATCCACTAGCCCTTGATTTAATAGCACCCAAGCCAGTGGGTGTTCAATCTCTGCTTAGCTTGCTATCACTGAAGTGTCTATCACTTTGATGACTGCTAGATCCTCATACACAACTGGTAGCTTCATTGCCTTGTAGACATCAAACACTTCTACCTTATCATGGGCTCGCATAGTGAGCCTCCCTGCTGCGAAATCAATCAATGCCCCTCTTGTAGCCAAGAATGGGCACCAAAGTATAAATAGAACCTCAGGATCAAGCTCAAAATCTAGGATGACAAAGTCCACGGGGAAGATGAGAGACCCCACTTAGACTAAGACATTCTCCACACTTCATCCGGCCTTGCCACTAACCGATCAACTAGCTGCAATACACTAGTTGTGGGCTTCGGCCTTCCTAGCCCCAGTTGTAAGAACAGAGATCTAGGCATGAGGTTTATGCTAGCCCCAAGATCACACAATCCCCTTGCATTTAGACGGCTCCCAATAGTTACTTGCACAGTGAAGCTTCCTAGATCTTTTAGTTTGGCGGGCAAGTGTGATTTGTTGAGAATCCTGGAGCTGTATGTCTCTGTCAGTGCCACAGTCTCATACTCAGCCTATTTGGTCTTGTTAGCCATGATGTCCTTGACATACTTAGCATATTTTGAGATCCCCTGCAAAATATCAATCAAAAGTAAGTTAATTTGTGCCTATTTTAGCAGCTCGATGAATTTCTGAAAATAATCATCCTCCTTCTTCTTCTAGAACTTTTATGGGAACGGAAGAGGAGGTTTTTGTAATAGTGTGGCCTCATCAGTTGTTGGGCTGGAATTGCCATTCTCAGTGTCCTGTGTAGCATTTTGCCCTACACCGTTCTTCTTCTTGGGAATCAATTCCATTAGAGGCTTCTTACTCCGTGTACTGACTACATTTACTTGTTTTGGGTTAGGATCAGTGTTTCCTGGCAAGCCTCCTTGAGGCCTAGAATTTATTGAAGTGGCCAACTGTCCTAACTGCTTCTCTATATTCAGTAGATCTTGTTTGTTCCTTTGGATTTCTTCGTTTTGCTTGTTCTGGTTGGCCAAGATCTGTCTCAGCACCTCACTATTAGTCATGGTACTCGGATTAGCCTATCTTGCAGGCTGCTGGACCGGCTGGTTCTGATGTGTATTTTCGCCCTGTGATCTTTGTTGTGGTGGCCTATGATTCCACTGATTGCTATCCCATGAGAAGTTTGGGTAGTTCCTCTAATTTGGGTTGTAAGTGTTACCGAATCCTTGATAGCCTCCCCTGTTAGCATTTCCAACAAAGTTTACTGCCTCAGGATTGGATCTGCAAGATTTAGCCGTATGATCTCCTCCCCCACTAACATCACACCAACAGGATGACTATTATTGTATCATATTTATGAAGGCTTGCTGCTGACAGTGGAATCTGCTGTTTTAGACCCAACGCCAAGTTGTTGAAGTTTGTGGTTTTCATGTTCTGCATCACTGACATTTGGGCCTACAGGCTGGTTATATCATCAATCTCCAAGACCCTAGCCTATTTCTAAACTGTTGGTCTACTGGATCTCCATTTCATTCTGGGTTGCTCGGCGTAATTTTGTTTAGAAGATCGTATTATTCATCATACGTCTTCTCTAACGCTTGCCCCCCTGCAATTTAATCAAGAAGAATCTTGGTATTGGGTTCTAACCTTTCAATGAAGGTGTGGCCCAATACCTCGTTAACTTGGCAATGGTGTGGGCAATTTATCAATAGAGTTTTGAACCTATTCCAGGCTTGATATAGATTCTCGCTGGCCCTCTGCTTGAAACTCAAGATCTCGCTTCTTAGCTTGGTTGTCTTGCCTGATGAGAAGAATCTGGTGAGAAATTTGCGAGCCAAATAATCCCAAGATGCTATATAGTTAGGTGGCTCAATTTGTAACCACCTCCAGGCTTCCCCCAGTAGTGAAAAGGGAAATAATGTGATCCTCACATAGTCATAATTCACCCCTGTAAGACTGAAAGGATCAGTAATCTCAAGGAAGTTCTAAAGATGGAGTTGTGGGTCTTCATAAGGAAGCCCGATGAATTGCCCGGTAGAGTGTAGCAACTGGACCAATGTTCTTCTTGAGCTCCCACCAGCCACCAGGCTCAGGATTGATAAAATAGCTCATGACATTTGTAGTTCTTAGGATCGCTACATCCCATACTAGCCTCGATGCTGGTGCTGCATTAGCAGCTGGTGCGAGTAGGTTATTGTTTGCCATGTTTTCTGCAATAGGATCAACCTCCACCTTATTGTCCGCATGATCCTCCAGTTCAACCAATTCAATTGACGGTGTCTCAAATAAAAATCCTGCTCTCCTCTTTGATTAATGAAAACAATAGTCCTGATCTTCCAGTTTAGAACTCACTTTCCCGCACAGAAACACCGCTAAGATCAAATGTAGTGCTTACCACAAAACAAGATAACTTTGAAAATGAACAAATTCATTTCAAAATCCCTGGCGATGGTGCCAAAAAATTGTTGCTTCCCTAGAACACGCAAGTGTACGCGACCTCACAAGTAATAAGTGGTCTTGAGTAAGGAGCCGGGTTATCGAATCCAACGGATTTGAATGTAATTCGTACTATCTCTCGGTTATCATGTCTATGATGCTTTTAGGAAAAAAATTTATTGTTTTATGAAAAATAAATTGTAAAAGAAATAACTTCTACTAAGCTAATACGACTTTCACACAAGCTATCAATTAAAGATGCAATTCCAGGGTTGTAACCGTTACGACTCTACCTAGTCTTAACAATATCTCTCTACGTCTGGTTTCTGGATTATTGATTCACAGGGTTTAATATACTTGAACAGGGTTGCACACCTCTTCTGGCCTACCGTTATTGATTGCCCAATTATATCATTGAGCGGGGATAGACAGACCAATAAAAATGCATTAAAGCTATCTTCCCGTATATGAACCGAGCAATATGTAAGGGTAGTTGTCATAGGTCTCCCTTACATGAATCAACCTAGTTTCCTACTATTGAACAAGCTCCCTATGCTATTGTATTCTATCCACTCCAACATCTCTAGAATTCAGAGTGAACAACAAATTTACTCCCTTGTTGGCCAGACTTTGAAGTATAGATATAAATAACATAGGAATAATCGAAAGAAACCATTCATAGATGTCAAAAGTTAAGAACTATACATAGTCTATGGCTACAACCTCAAAATATGGAGGCTTAGCAACTCATAGACGTGGAATACATCATGAATGAACTGGAAAACATCAAAAATCAAAATCTAAAGATTAAACTAACCAACGTATAGTGGAAAAGTGTTCTCTGTCGTCTCTACAATGCTTCTTCCATAAAAATCAATGTCAAAACCTAAAGTCTTAGATAGAGAAATAATAAAAATCTCATTTTTCGACTTTACCGCATTGGGTCCTCAGTTCCGCAACCTCTTGGTTTCTTATGCTTTCGCTTTATTTGCTGATTGGAATATTCTGCACACTTTTAAAAAGGTCCACGACGCGTACCTTGCACCTCCTTTGGGTTTCGTGTTTTTTTTTTTTTGCATTTTACAGCTTCCACAACCTTGTACCCATGTTTGCCACATGGATTTTTGGACTTTTAGTCGATTCTACTGATCTTCATTTTCCCCCTTTCGGGCTGTGTTCTTCCATCAAGTACGGCATTAAACTAGAACTTCCCAATCGAAGCAAAATCTTGCAGATACATAACCAACAGGCGCACTTGGCCCTATATCAGCAACATAGGAGAAAACGACACACAAACACGTACACTCTATTAATTTATCCTCCAAATTCACTCTATTTATGAGCATTATTGACTCAGTAGGCATATAAATACGCCTAAGATCAGGCCGTAAATCAAAGTACGAACCGTCTACTAACTAATGGAAAAAAGTCCTGAAACTCTAATTTTTGGTCACAGACATTACGAACCAACCTACAGGTCATAGAAACTTCCAAGTGCCATAGAATGGGCTCGTGAATATGATCTAGAGACCCTAAAATTTTCCTAAAAGTTTACAAAAAGGTCCCTATGGGCCGTAGAAGCTTTTACGGGTTGTATATGGACTCGTAGATGACCCGTTGGATGATTTTCAAAAAGGGGTATTTTTGTCTTTTCTCACCTTTTTAGGCCTAAACTCACCAGTTTTCACCTTTTTAATCCTTGATATCATTAATGTTCAAACACTCTCCAAAACTCAGAACAAAATTTCAAAGGGGCAAAAGCTAGGGCTTCCAGGAACCTTCTTCAAATTCTTCAAGAAACTAATTCCTCAAGTATGTAAAGCCCTCCAAAAGTTATCATACATGTGTTTTAGTATCTTTAACTATTAGTCTCTACCCAAGATCAAGCTTATGAGTTAGATCAGGTTTTTCTCCATCACCATTGAATTTCCTCAAAACACTTATTGCATGTATTTTTCTTGATAAAGATCATAGCCTTTACTGATTTCATTACTAAATTAAGCTATTAAGACAAGATTTACAGTTACTGTGGTATTTGTGATAATCCTATATATATTTCATAAAAAAGCTATTATGTACATAGTTTTGAGTCGAAATTCAAGAAGTACTTAAAGCTTCTGTAATTACAAGATAGCTGAGTAATAAAGATTATGTTTTGAGACACTTTGCATTGATACAACTTTCAGTCAAAGAAAAGGGACATGTTAAGAAAAGTTAAAGTTGGGCTAAGTCCCAAATAATTAAAAAGGCATTTTTAGAACTTTTACTCTTAAAGTTATGAGCATTATAAAAGTTATTTAGGGAGTAGTATTGAGCATTGATATGAGTGAGAGTAGTAATAACTCGAACTCATAAACAATGTAGCCGGCATAGGATAGGATTGTACCAAGAGTACAAATCCTCACTTCCTACTGAGATGGGCCAGTTTTGGGATGGATCAATTCTCCTATTTTTCATCCCTTACCCTAGAAAAGTATTGGACGACTCTGACAGCGTAGGCAAGACGTTGTATCATCACGAAGCACATAGTGATGACTGTCAATTAGAGAAACTCCCCAAGCTAAAGTAAACTAGTTTCTATATATAGAGTTTCAACATATATTTTTATTTTCAGCATGCACTTTATCTATTACTTATGTTATCCTATTTTGAGATATGTTTTAGTTACTTTGAGTATAGTGTCATATTTAAGTTTTCAGTTTTGGCTATTTTACATATTGTATATTCCACATGCTAACATCCTTTGGACCTGCATCATTTTATGATGCAGATGCAGATGACAGAGTTCCTGAGCAGACACTCAATTGAAGACCAACTTTTCATTCAGTTATTGGTGAGCCGTTTTATCATTTAGAGGCTCTAGAGTCTTTATTTATATTTTTAGCATTTTTTTCAATTGTGGTTATCATAGGCTTGTCACGGTAGGTGTTTTAGATTATTCTAGTTTGAGATTCCATAGACTATATGACAGGAGTTTCAATTCTTATTTTTAGTTGTGGTTGGGATAATTTCTTTTGTTTTTTTGTTCAAACTATTGCTTTCCCTTAGCACAGTATATCTAATTTTACCATTTATTAATTAAGTCTTCCACTGAATACAGTAGCCAGGCCAATCAGTTCGCTTAGGACTAGAAATGGTTCTAGGTGCCAGCCACACCCAAGGTGTGAACTCAGGGTGTGACAAACTTAGTATCAGAGCACAGAGCTCAAGTGTCATAGGGAGTCTATGGAACCATGTCTAGTAGAGTCCGCATTATTGGTGTGAAGCACGCTACATCCATAATAAGGAGGCTACAGGGTATTAGGAAGTGTAACTATCGGTTATTTTTCCATTTTGTGCTCCAGAGTTTACCATTTAAGTCCATTCTAATTCATGTGTTCATGCCTTGTTTTTAAGATCATGCCTCCATGTAGAGCCATTAGACTAGCCAGAGGTAGAGGGCAACCAACCGGGCAGAATGCAAATCAACCCAATTTACTAATTCCTGAGGGAATAGAAGTCCAACTATGCCTATTTAGCAACTACCCCAAGTGGATATTTCTAATGCTAAGCTCCACAAAGCCATTCAAGCTTTGGAACAGGCAGTCACTACGCAGGGAGGTTGACAAGAAGATTGCATACATGATGTTCAGATACCACCAGGGTTGGTGAATTTCTGATGATGAACCCACCTGAGTCAACGGATCTGATGTGAAGGAGGATCCTGAGAACTTCATTGAGGAACTCTAGAAAACATTTCAGGTTATGCACATAGGTTATGCTGAGCGGGTTGAGTTGGCTACCTACCAGCTTAAGGGAGTGGCTAGACTCTGGTTTGATTAGTGGAAGGGAGGTAGAGCAGAAGAGGCGCCAACTTTGAGTTGGGCAGTGTTCGAGGAGGCCTTACTGGGGCAGTACTTTCCTAGAGAGTTGAGGCAGGCTAAATTGAGAGAGTTTCTAAATCTGAAGCAAGAAGCTATGAGTGTGCATAGGAGTACAACCTCAAATTCATTTAGTTTTCTCATTATGCTTTGACTATGGTGGTAGACATGCGTACTAAGATGGATCTATTTGTATCAGGGCTCTCTCGGATGACTAAAAGAGAGGGCAGAAATGTTATGCTAATTGGTGATATGGACATACCTCGCTTAATGACTTATGTGCGATAAGTATAGAAGGAGAAGATGCAGGATAGGGAGAAGTTCAGAAACAAAAGGGCCAAGACATCAGGCTAGGAGACAGGTACGAAGGGGGCTGGAGGTTCCAATCACTCATCCTTTCAGCCTAGGACATCTGGACTAGCACCTTCATCTCCTAGTACGCCTACACCGAGGATTAGGGGTGAGCAGGGATCACAGAATCATGGATTTCAAGGCATCCAGCCATAGGGGAGTGTATCTCAAGGATCAACTCGTTATTTAGTTTATGGTAAGTGTGGTTGGTCTCATCCAGGAGAGTGCCTTGTGGGCCCAAATGGTTGTTTTGGATGTGTTTAGGTGCAGTTTTTGAAGGATTACCATATGGGGAGGCAGAATATGAGGGATAACAAATCTCAGTCTGTTTCTGCAACACCACAGGGTAAGCCAATTCAGAGGAGTACTACACTAGGGACAGGCGAGGCGCAAACTGTCTATATGTCATAGCCACCAGACAAGAGTGGGAGAATTCCCCAGATGTTATTATTGGTATGCTCAAAAGGTTTTACTTATAATGTCTATGATGATAGACCCAGGTGCCACATTATCATTTGTGACTCCCTATGTAGCCACGAAGTTCGAGATCAGTCTAAAATATCTTTTTGAGCCTTTTAGTGTTTCCACACCTGTTAGGGACTCTATTCTAGCCCAAAGAGTCTATAGAGATTATCTAGTGTCAGTTTCCTATAAAGATTCCTTAGCTGATCTGGTTGAGTTAGACATGGTAGATTTTGATATCATTCTAGCCATTGACTGGCTTCATGCTTGTTATGCCTCCACAGATTGCAGAACTAGGGTGGTCAAGTTTCAGTTTCCTAATGAGCCAGTCTTAGAGTGGAAAGGTAGCTCAGTTTTTTCTAAGGGTAAATTTGTCTCATATCTCAAATCCAAAAAGTTAGTTTCCAAATGGTGTATATACCATCTAGTCAAACATAAAGATTCTAGTGCCGAGACACTATCTCTCTAGTCTGTTCCATTCATGAATGAGTTCCCTGAAGTCTTTCCAGATGGTCTACCCGAAGTCCCTCCTGATAGAGAGATAGACTTTAGGATAGATACCCTCCCAGATACTCAATCCATATTTATTCCTCCATACCGTATGACTCCTTCAAAATTAAAAGAGTTGAAATCACCGCGGAAAAGACCTCCGAGATAAGGGTTTCAATAGACGAAGTGTCTCACCTTGGGGTGCTCCATTTCTCTTCGTGCATGAAAAGGATGGTTCTTTCAAATTTGCATATATTACCATCAGTTAAAAAAAGTCACCATAAAGAATAAGTATTCTCTTCCCAAAATTGATGACTTGTTTAACCAACTCTAGGGTGCTACTTGTTTCTCCAAAATAGACCTTAGATCTGGGTACCATCAACTCAAAGTTAGAGAAAGTTCCATCCCTAAGACAACTTTCAGAACTCGCTATGGTCATTATGAGTTCTTGGTCATGTCACTTCAACTGACAAATATACTACCAGCTTTCATGTATCTTATGAATAGGTTGTTGATGTCGTACCTAGTTATATTTGTCATTGTGTTCATAGATAACATCCTGATCTACTCTTGTAACGAGGAGGAGCATGCCAATCATATCAAAATTATGCTTCAGACCCTTAAGGACCAATAGTTGTGTGCCAAATTCTCTGAATATGAATTTTGGTTAGCATCCGTGGCATTTTTGGGTCATATTGTTTCTGGTGAAGCCATTAAAGTTGACTCTCAAAAGATTAAGGCGGCAAAGAATTGGCCAAGGCCCATAACTCCAATAGAGATAAGGAGTTTCTTAGGTTTGATAGGTTACTGTAGACATTTTATAGAGGGGTTTTCTTCTATCTCAATTCCATTGACTAAGCAAACTTAAAAAAAGGTTGAGTTCATAGGGTCTGAAGCTTGTGAGAAGAGTTTCCAAGAATTGAAAACTAGGTTGACTATAGCTCCGGTCTTATCCCTACCCGAGGGAGCTGATGACTTCGTTGTGTACTGTGATGCTTCTAGATTTGGCTTGGGATGCGTATCGATGCAAAGAGGCAAGGTGATATCATATGCCTCCAGACAACTTAAGACTTATGAGAAGAACTACCCAACTTACAATCTTGAGCTTGTTGCTATAGTGTTTGTTCTCAAAATCTGGAGACACTATCTTTACGGTGGGCATGTGGATGTATTTACTGACCACAAGAGCTTGGAGTATGTATTCAGCTAGAAGGAGCTCAACTTGAGGCAGAGAAGATAGTTGGAGCTGTTGAAGGATTACAACATGAGCATCCTCTATCACCCAAGTAAAACTAATGTAATTGTTGATGCTTTTAGCAGGTTTACCATGGGGAGCACTGCAAATATTGAGGATGTAAAGAAAGAACTAGCTAAGGAGGTGTACAGACTAGCACGCTTGGGAGTATGGATTGAAGATTCTAACGAGGTGGTGCAATTATAAAAAATGGGGCAAAGTCATCCTTAGTAGTGTAGGTGAAAGCAAAGTAAGACTTAGATCTTATCCTCCTTTAGTTGAAAGAAAATGTTCAGAAGTAGAAGGTATTAGTGTTTGCAAAAGGGAAAGATGAAGTCCTGAGATACCAAGCAGGCTATGTGTACCAAGTGTTAGCAGCCTTAGAAACAAGAATCTAGCTGAGGCTTATAATGCTGGATATTTTATTCGCCCTGGTCCAACAAAAATGTATAGAGATATACAAAAGGTTTATTGGTGGGGTGGCATGAAGAAAGACATTGCAGAGTTCGTGTCCAGGTGACTGAATTGCTAGCAAGTTAAGGTGGAGCACCAAAAGCCTTGTGGTGTGGCCAAAAATATTGAAATTCCATAATGGAAGTAGGATATGATTAACATGGACTTCATAACAGGCTTACCTCGATCTCGTAGAAAGCATGATTCAATATGGATAATAGTAGATAGAATGACCAAGCCAACTCACTTTCTACCTGTTTAAACGACTGATACAACTGAGGACTATGACAAACTTTACATTAAGGATATCGTTAAATTACATGAGGTTCCTATATCTATTATTTCAGATAAAAGAGCCCAGTTTACAACACAATTTTGGAAGTCCCTTTAGAAAGAGTTGGGTACGAAGGTGAATTTTAGTACAACCTTCCACCTCCAGACAAATGGGCAAGCACAGTAGAATATACAGATCCTTGAGGATATATTGAGGGAATGTGTTATAGTCTTTAAAGGTAATTGAGATGATCACTTACCCCTGATTAAATTTTACTATAACAACAGTTTCCAAGCTAGCATACAAATGGCACCATATGAAGCCCTTTATGTGAGAAGGTGTAGGTCGCCTATTGGGTGGTTTGAAGTTGGTGAGGCAGGATTGATAGGACCTGATTTAGTCTATCAAGTTATGAAGAAGGTGAAAGTTATTCAAGAAAGGCTAAAGACATCCTAAAGCCGACAGAAGTCTTATACTGATGTCAGAAGGAGATATTTGGAATTTGAGGTAGGTGATTGGCTATACCTAAAGGTTTCACCGATGAAGGGAGTTATGAGATTTGGTAAGAAGAGGAAGCTCAATCCTTGATATATTGGCCCATACTAGATTAATAAGAGGATTGGTAATGTGGCATACGAGTTGGAATTACCACCAGAGTTAGCTTCTATTCAGTCCAGTATTCTACATTTCTATGCTTAATAAGTTTTTGGGAGACCTCGCCCTGGTTGTGCCTATAGAGAGTATTGGAGTCAATGACAGCTTGTCATATATAGAGATCCCAGTTCAAATACTAGATTGATAAGTTTGTAAATTGAGGACCAAGGAAATTGTTTTTGCTAAAGCATTATGGAGGAACCAGTCCGTCGAGGAAGCCACTTAGGAAGCTGAGGCAGATACGAAAGCTAGATATCCTCCCTATTTGTGCCTTCCAATGATAAACATGAAGGCAATATTTCTTATCCCACCATTGAGTTGAGATACCTCCTTAAATATGAGTAATAAGATATTTGGATAGCTTCCTGTTGATAAACTAGTCCAAGAGTAGCAAACATGCAGATATTCCCAGTTTCACCTTTATTCGAGGACAAATGATCTCAAGGGGAGATATTGTGACACCACATAACTCTATTCTTATATGTACTTATGTTTCAAGCCTCATTCTTATATGTGATAAGTGTATTAAGGTCATAAGAGGCCTCTAGTACTTAGCCGAGTTCAAAACTTTTCTATAAATTGAGTTTTTAGTCTTAGATTATGCAAGGGTCAAATTTAAATGAGCATAAATCTTAGAACACAAAGAATTAGATATCTCTTGACCTACCAAATGAAGGCTCTTTGAATCAGCTTTCCAACGCAACTGATTTCACCTCATTTAGATTTCAGAGTCAAAAGTTATGGCTATTTTACTAAAGACTGTATGAGCAGAGTTGATTCTATGAAACACCTTTACAGGCCATAAATCAAAGTACAGCACGTCTGCTAGCTCTTGGGTAAAAGTCCTTAAATTTTAATTTTTGATCCCAGACTGTACGTCCAATCTACAGGCCATAGAATGGGCTCGTGAAAGTGATCCAGAGACCCCAAATTATGCTCAAAAGTTTACGAAAGGACCAGGCTGTAGATGGACTCGTAGATGACCCGATCAGTGATTTTAAAGAGAGATATTTTCATCTTTTCTCATCCTTTTAGGCCTAACTTATCAGTTTTCACTTAACTAAACCCTACAAAGTAATCCTTCATACCACTAACGTTCAAATACTCTTCAAAACTCAGAACACAGTTTCAAAGGGGCAAAAGCTAGGGCTTCCAGGAACCTTCTTCAAATTCTTCAAGAAACTAATTCCCCAGGTATGTAAAGCCCTCCAAAAATTATCCTACATATGTTTTAGTATCTTTAACTACTAGCCTCTACTGAAGATCAAGTTTATGAGTTGAGATCAAGTTTTTCTCCATCACAAGTGAATTTCCTTAAAACATTTTTTCATGTATTTTTCTTGAAAAAGATCATGACCTTTACTAATTTCACTACTAAATTAAGTTATTAAGACAAGATTTACAATTATTGTGGTATTTGTGATAACCCTATGTATATTTCATGAAAAGCTATTATGTCCACAGTTTTGAGTCGAATTTAAGAAGTAATTAAAACTTCCATAATTACAAGATACCTGAGTAATAAAGATTATGTTTTGAGATACTTTGCATTGATAGAACTTTCAGTCAAAGAAAAGAGACAAGTTAAGAAAAGTTAAAATTGGGCTAAGTCCCAAAAGATTAAAAAAAGATTTTGAGATTTTTTACTCTTAAAGTTATGAGCATTATAAAAGTTATTTTGGGAGTAGTATTAAGCACTGATATGAGTCAGAATAGTAATAACTCAAACTCATAAGCTACGTAGTTGGCGTAAGATAGGATTGTACCAAGAGTACAACTCCTCACTTGCCACTGAGATGACCCAGTCTTGGGATGGATCCATTCCCCTAACCTGGCAATAGATTGGATGACTCTAGTAGCATGGACGAGACGTTGTATCACGAAGCTCGTAGTAATGGTTTTCGATTAAAGAAACTCCCCAAGTTAAAGTAAACTAGTTTCTATATATAGTGTTTCAGCATATGTTTTTACTTTCAGCATGCACTTTATCTATTATGTATGCTATCTTATTTTGAGACATGTTTTAGTTACTTTGAGTATAGTGTCATATCCTAAGTTCCCAATTTTAGCTATTTTTCATATCAAACATTCCACGTACTGACGTCCTTTGGACCTACATTGTTTAATGATACAGACGCAGCCACGTAGGTGACAGAGTTCCTCAACAGACGTTCCGTTAAGGACCAGCTTTTCATTCAGCTATTGTTGAGGCTTCTTACCAGTCAGAGGCTTTGGAGTCATTATTTATGTTTTTAGAATTTTCTTCCAATTGTGGTTACCGCAGGCCTGTCATGGTAGGTATTTCAGATTATTTTAGTTAGAGATTCTATAGACTATATGACAGGAGTTTCAATTCTTATTTTCAGTTGTGGTTGGGATATTTCCTTTGTTTAGTTAATTAGACTATTGCTTTTCCTTAACACAATATATCTAAGTCTATTATTTGTTAGTAGCCAAGTCAACTGATTTGCTTGGGAACAAAAATAGTTCTAAGCGTCAGCCATACCCAGGATGTGAACTCACAATGTTGACAAACTCCATCCAAATCAAAAAGGAAATATATGAATGCATATTAAAATGTCCATCTCAACAATGGTTCAGATTTTCCATATTAAGGGAAAAGCTTTTTTTTTTGGTTTCGAAAGTAAATTATTTTATTATTTAAAATGGATATGTACAATACAAATTAAGCAAAACTCATATACAACACTCCAGCCGTCTTTCTTTTCTTTTGGTTTTAATTTAAAATGGCATGCATTTATTAACTTGGTACGTATTATCTTTAATTGCTTTGCAAAATCCATATCCTTACTTTTAACCGTAATTGGTATGTAAATTCCCAAATTGACACTTATCCTCTACAGAATATTCAAACAACTCTTTCATTAATAACACATTTTATCTGTAATTGGTATGCCTCTGTATTTACTTTAGTTTAGTTCATTGAACTTGTGACAATTTTAAAATAGAGTTGTTATACTTTGTCATTGTAAAAGATAGTATAGGTAAAATCTCTTTAAATGTAGAATAACACATCGAATAAATAAATTATAAACATATTTTGTTTTATTATATATATATTATATATTTGGACCATTTTCTTATACAATAAATATAGCCCTCGAATAAAAAAAATAAAGTATGAACTATCTTTCATTAGCTAAGAAGAGTGATTGTAGGAAGATAATTAAGTTTTTAATCATTTTCAAAGTAATTTTAAGTTCATAGTGAAGTAATCTTATGATTGCAAGTAATTTGTGATTTGCATCCTAATGTATGTCACTTACACCTTATTCTATATATATTTTTTATTTTATTTTTGTGATTTTGCATCTTAATTTTCTCATTCCTTACAAAATCACAAAACCCTTTTTTTCAATACTTTTCCAAAGGGTAAAAAAAATCGAATAAAAAAGGAATATTAAAAAAATAAAGCAACAAGCTTTGATAAAATATATAGATCAGGTACAAGCTTTTTCTTTTTTACTTTTATAACTTCTTTTTTTTCTCTTAGCTCTCGTGAAATAGTACAAAAGAGCAAAGTTACTTCACCAGCATCACCATCTCCCTCTCCTGCTCATCAAAAAAAAATATGCAAGGACAGTATTTTGCATTGACCATGCGTCGAGAAGGAAATAGAAAACCAAGAGAAAAAAGGATTATTGTTTTCTCCATCTTTTGTGATGTTATCCTAATGTTAGGATCTACTTACCAGATATATAATCTATAATACCTTATTAATACCTTCACATCTTTTATTTTCTTTGTTGAACTTCCAGATTTCCTGAAACACAGTTTTAATTATTATTTTCCTTTGTTGAATTTTCAGATTTTGATATATACGTCTTGATGCACGCGTTACAAAAAAATAATAATTTCATTATGAACATATAAAAAGATAAATAATTCACTAATTTTAATATATTATTTGTTTATAAAAGTTCTACATATATAAATTTTCTATCATTGATTAGAACCATGAAAAATTAGAATTTTCCATAGTGGCCGTAGTATTTTCTTGATTTAAATAAGGAAGAAGTAGAAGTCTATCAAATAAGAAAGATTTTGGAGTCTTTTCATGGCTAAAAATCCTTATTAATTTTATCACTTCTTTCCATATATTATAAAAATCGATATTATAAATATAATTAAATAATAATTTAAAGAAAAATAATGAAACACGATTTTGTCTAAAACAGAGTATTTTAATTAAGGACAAAAGATTTAAACAATATTTTTAAGATTATTCACGCTTTTAATATAGATAGATAAATATAAATTATTCAACTAACAAATGTTATTATTTTTTCCGTCAAATGTGTAATTTGCCCATGAATTTATGATGTTGATTTGACAGCCCCATATCCCCTACCTCTCTCACAATTATTTTTTTTTTAAAAAAAGAAAGGTCAAATAGTTGTCAAATGTTGACATTTAAATAATTCATCCATTTGAAATTGAATGTTCATGCTTATTTTAAATTCAAGTGGAAATAATAGCATATACATCCACCTTTCAATAATAATTGCTAAAAAAATATGCAAATTCCACTTTTACTCTAATCTAATTGATGATAGAGCTTTTCCTTTTTACTAGAACAAGGAAAATCATAAACCACTTTTACACGTTCCTTTAAACTACTCTCCATAATTCTTGTAATGTCAATTAACGTCAAATACAACCATTTAATAAGTTGAAATAGAATTGCTTTGACGTAGGTATAACAAATATTACCATTCAACTCATTTGACTGCAAGAAATTTGGTAAAATGTAGCTAACGACCAATTTAAACTAGTGTTGCTTCTTTAATTGTTCATTGAAACAATATAATTTCTTGACAAATATGGGTATAAATACAATGACATATACAGTGCACATACTTACCTCTAGCTATTCACAAAGAAGTTAATTTTATAAAAGTATTTTCATTTTGGGTATAAATTAAACGATGGCTTTAAAAAACAGATATATATATGTGCACTTTTGGGCCCCAAGGGTAAAGCCAAGATTAGGAGTTTGGATATTCTAAAAAAGAAAAATATTACGAACTTTTCTAATACAAATACATAATCTATTGAAAAGCAATTGAATTTTTCCAAACCCGGAAATCCCACTTAGCTTCACCTCTTTGCTTCTGCCATAAATTATGGGTCTTAATGTGACCAAAAATATTTTGACTAACATAAATAGTCATTCTCTCAATCACTAAAACTAAAGTGTCTAGACAATGTATAATATATGTATGATTCATGCATAATTTATGTATAACATATGTATAACTCCACATTAACGTATACTCTACTTGCATTGATCACTCAGATTTTTATTTAGCCTGTCGTGTGAAAATTTTTGGATGTCTATGATTGATTTAATTTTAAAAAAAATAAATAATTATGTAACTATGCAAACATATGGTATATATTTACATTATATTACTATAATTTTAAAAAATTACAATTTATAGTTATAGTTAGGGTTTTGTTGCTATTTTATTTCTCCTCTCTTTGTTTCTCTCGCTTCTCT
>JAOTQR010092193.1:15498-32316 GCA_025774065.1 Solanum ossicruentum | reverse complement strand
GCATTATGATTAAGGACTAGTGATGAAACATTGAGGACAAATAGGGAACGAACGACACGAGCCATGGCATCTAACACAAATGAGAAATAGGGTATATGTCACATAAGCTGTGGCATTTGAAATTGATTATACATTGGGGTTGAGTCTCACGCTCCGAGACAGGTACATGGACATTTATGTCCCCCACTGGACTGATTATATCAGGAGAAATATATCGTAGGACTAACCTATATCATGAATACTTGGAATTTCATTGACATCATTTCATTTCATTTTACTACATACCATTTTATCCTATGATTATGACTTGATTCGGTTATTGAGATTGAATTATGAGATGGTTATGCCAAAATTGTATCTTTTGAGCATTTGAACTATCTAATGATATATGTTGTATGATTGAGTTGTATATTGAAATGTTGTTGTATATCTATACTATATCCTGTGGCATCTATTGAAAGTAAATGATGTGTAGATGTATGTGTATATTGTCATTTTCCTAGGACTTTTCTGAGTGCAGATGTGTAGTTCGGTGGTATGTTGGTTGCTGTGGAAGGAGTATCTTATTCTGTATGTTTTACTTATTGTTTAGATCCTCCTGCTAAGTGCATGTTGTTTTTGGTACTTACCCTTGCTTCTACACATGTGTGTAGGTTGTAGCTTGGTTCTAACTAAGTTAGCTTCCTTCTATATAGACTGAGCTTCTAGATATTCGAGAGGTAACAACTTGTCTATTTTGACATACTCTTGCTGTCCCTTTCTCTATATCTTATGTTCTATTTGAGGTGTATTTATTTTCAATTGTATTTGATACTAGAGGCTTGTACATGTTGTAAGACCCCACTTATGGGGGTAAGAGTGATGCAAAGATAAGCTTGGAAGAATTGGATTGTTGATATTTACGAAGGGATTTATGACTCGTAAGTTATAGTATGGTCCGTAAAGTAGGTCTCGTAGAATTTGACAAACATGGTAAAATTTAGATCTTTCTGAAGTTTGATATGCGGCTCATCATACGACTCATAAATCACTCTACGAATCATAGATCCTGCAATGGGGTTTTGTAACAAATTCCAGTAACTCCAATTTCAAGAACCTTAGTTTATGAAAGGTCGTCTACGACTCATAGATTGCTCTACGGCCCGTAGACGAGGTCTCGTGGACCCGTCCAGCCAGGACTTTAATAGATGTAAAGTTGACCTTTCCTCTTTCTTCTAAGTCCAAACTACGTCGTTTTGACCCCATTTATGGTCCTTATCAGTTTACATAACCCTAATACATCTCATTCTTCCTCATTTCAAAAATCCTAAGTCTCTAAACTCTCTCAAACACTCTCAAGTTCCTTCAAGGTTTCAAGCAAAAAGCTGCAAGCTAGGGTTCCAAATTCCTCATCATCTTCCAAGGTTTTTCTATCTCCTATCATCAAGGTATGTAGGTTTGATTATGGGAACCTTCCTTCCCACAAGTTCGACAAATCCTCATCTCAAACTACATGGATTTATGGACTACTTTATGGGTATTCATGAACTCTTGCTCATGATAATATTATTATGCATTGTACACATGTCTTCTATTTGGGTTCTTCAAGAAATGATGATTTATACTAAAACATTGTTTGGGTTCTTCATGACACTCAAACAAGGTTTTACTATTATAATGGTGCGCTAAATTTGGATAACATTAAATGAGATGATTTAACTTCTATCATATCTTGTACTCTTGAATTGCATGGTTTACAATGCATGTGCATATATCCACCATGTTTGACTAAGTTTTCATGGTAAGATTTATATGTGAATAAATAACTATTGTATGAATTTCAGGACAAGCATGTTATGATAAGTTATGCGCTCCCAAGCATGTCTTAAACTCATGAAAAGCTCCTATGACTAGCAAGTTGAATATTGAGCCCTATCCTATATTTTACCCTCTTATGAGTAAATAATATCTATATGTAGGGGTAAGCCTGATACTATTTTACCCTCATGTACCAACTCTCACTAGAAGGGACAAACGTATTATAATCTCTACCCTCATGTGTAATATGATGCCTACTAGAAGAGGCAAGTCTATGCATTGTTTTTACTCTCTAGTATAAGGTATATGCTATGTGTAGGGGCAAGTATTTGAATGAGGTACTCATGCCATGTTATCATTTTCTTACAAGTTATGCAAGTTATGATTAAACTTATGATTACTTCAAGTATTCTGTGGGACTAGACTTAACACCGAAATGAGACTTAAAGTGGGGGCTCGATCCCAGGTGTCCTTATATAAAGTCTTGGTCTCTGAATTATGTGCCACCATAGATTTATATTATTTCCCTAAATGGGCTTTTACTAGTCTAGGCAAGTTACCCATTATGTGGGGTAAGCTCAGTACCTTGGCAAGTAGACCACTCCTTTATTCGGTGTGGAGTGAACATTGGGATTCCAAGAAGTAGCTCGCTTGGTCTTATATGTCGGTTAGAGTCTCCTCCCACATATGTATAATATATTGTGCAAATTTGATTATCTTTATGCATTAGTTCAAGCATCGGTTATACATGTCCTATTGAGCTTATGTCCATTGATTATTATTATGCATCTTGATTATTATGACTTATGATCCTTGTTGCATTGCACCCTGCGTACTTTGTAAATTCCAAGTGCTAACACATATTTTTGCCTACATGATCTCACCATATAAGGATAGGAACTACTATTCATCCTCCCACACATGGTTAGTCGGATCGTTGAAGATTGCTATTAGTGAGTCCTCCACTCTGGGGACAACTTTCACTTTACTTTTATACTTTTTTTGAGACTTCTATCACGCCCAAAGTCCCGTTAAGGCGGGCTGGCACCCGTTGCCGATAAGGCTCGTGAGAACCATCTTGTATGCCTACGCTTTCTATACATATTATAAGGTAAAACATTTATCATGCCTTTAAGAAAGTAAACAGTAATAACAAGCTAAAAGGAAATGCATATGGCTAGGCCATTGGGGCCATGTTGTCTAATATACGAGACATGACCACACTTCAATTTACATAGTCTACAAAGCCTCTAGATAAGAAAAAGTGTCTGATAAAGGTCGGGACAGGCCCCGCGTCGACTAACTATACAATACAAAAATATAAGCTCTAGACACACAAAGCTCCATAGCAACCTGAAGCTTGGTAACAACAACTGCATACCCTGTACTCCTAGGGAGATCTACTAGCACCTGTACCTGCAGCATGAAATGCAGGTCTCCCGTAAGGGAAGTCAATACGAGAAAATGTACTAAATATGTAAGGCAGGAAATATTGTATATGAAGTAACAACTCAAATGAAACTATGCACTGGTGTGGTATAAGAGACTACCTTTAGTTATACTGTGGGATCATGCACTTTATATTCTTTGTATTACTTTACCTTTATTGTATAATCTGTGCACAACATGTAATACAAATGACTAGCTGATCAATGGTAAATCTATATCGGGACCGGCCCTGGCTAGGCTTTTCCTTTCACCCCTTGGGCTACCCCCCCCCCCCGTGATAGCATCGATCCTGGCTAGGTGATTCTTCCATCCCTCAGGTTACCATGTATCAATATGTAATATACTTTACTTTATATTTCCATTACCTTTGAGATGATTCTTTTGGTATTTATAATATCGGAGCTGTAGGACTATAGATGTAGCATGTGAAATGTAAATAATCATACAAGACAATATGACAATGAAAAGAATACGTTACACAAATATTGGAATGTGTATGAGATGAAACAACTCGTGCACTTTATTTAGCAACAAGAACCCATGTAACTTGGTATCCATGTATGTATGCAAATTTGAAGGTGACTATGCATAGGAGTATATGAACATGTGAAAGAGTGGAGGCACAATTAATAGTTGTGTCGGAGTTGGTAAGTGCCTTTATGTGCCAAGGAAGAATCTAGATTTCATGCCAAGTTACACGAAATAGAGTATCCTTACATACCTCACTGTACGACCTCGCTATTACCTCGAGATAGCCTTCCCTTCCTCCAAATATTTATCTACAATATAGTAAGTGATAAAACTAGCATTAGCAGCCAATAGGTACATCTTGGCAGCCCAATCTCATAAAAACAACACACGGGCAGAAAGCGTATAATCATAAATCTGAGCGTATTATTTCAACCTTTCCGCCTCTAATAGTAGTTTCTAATACACATTCATATACATATCATATACAACCTATTTTTGTGCCATAATAGTCTTACAACAGCCCACAAAACACAACACATAATAATTCTACATAACATACAAAAATAGGCGGCATAACGTTATATCCCTTCGCTACATTTCGACGTCAATAATTCCAAACCTGTTCCAACTTTAACCAAGCAGTCCCCACCATATATATACATAAAAATAGTCCCAAAAATAGTGAAAAAAATAGTTCTAAAGTATATGGAGAATGTGAAACAACAATCTCCAATCATCAGCCCACAAGTTCCAATTAAGAGCACAATTATGATATCATACAAGAACTCACTTTTGCAAACTGTAAAAATGGTGCAGCAGCCTTTATACATCATTATAGAACTAAGACTCATTAAGAACAGTAGACTCCCTACATAATCAATCCAACCAAAAAGAGAAAAGCTTCCAAAATACACAAGAAAAATGTACAACAACCTTTGGAACACATGGTGTCGAACAATTTCAGCAAATGTATAATCAGCTTAGCCTCTTGTTTTCATGAGAAAACAATACTAAACATATAAGTATCTTACTTACCTTCACCCTCAAGGTATAGGGCTTCTCCAAGAACTCTAAAAGTCTCCTTGTGGCTTCTTTACAAGGTTAAAAAGGTGTAGAGAGAAAGCTTTGGATAGCTGATTTTATTTTTGTCTAAATTAAATGAGTTGAAGGAGCTGCTTGTAAGCCCTTTTAAAGGATTTATTTGGCTGACTTTCTTTACATTTTAGGCCTTATTTTATCAAGTGAGTAATATACCATTTTGCCCCTTTCACATGGGCCTTAACGGGCTTCAAATTGATGGGCCTTTGCTGCCCATTTTTCCCCTTTCTCTTAGTTGGTTTGGGCCTAAATTATCAAAAAAATTGTGATATCTTTGGGATCTTTTTATATACTTCTTGGGCTGAAAATATAGTCCATTTATGATGCTAAAACATGGGCTAAAGTTTTACACGGACTTTATTCATAATCAGACTTGGACAAATCTGACATCGGGCCTCATCTCTGTCTAGCTAGCAAATTTAAGCTAAGCAAGTAGGTGACTCACCTTCTAGCTTCCTAAGTCCTACAAGCACCTCACTTCTCTCACTTCATTTAAGGCCGCGATCTCCTCAATTTGACTTAAAACTTGTATACACTCGACCCTCTTAAGCGTTAGACGTACATATCACCCTCAATATAAGATTCAAGCACTTTTAAAAATAGGCGCTAATTTTACAAGGCCATATCATGTTTCATGTGCATAGGACAAGTACATGTAAGGTGTAGGGTGTTACAACTTATCTATTTAGACTTTCTTTCATTTTTTGAAGGAGATCCCTAGAGATATCTTGGCCCCCATTCCGCTCATAGTGGAGGTGATGTTGGATATGGATTTTTTGTTTTGAGCTTGACTCTTTGTATTTGTATGTATGGCAAAGGTTTCCCTTAATCCCATTTCCTTTAGATACGATGTGATATGTTCTCCTTTCTCTTTCATGTTTCCGCTAAACAAAGGATGTGCCATGTATGCTTAAGAGGCTTGTTTGGGGACTCCCTTCGGGTCCCCATTCGTTGTGTCGCATCTAGGCCCTAGGCTTGGGTCATGACAAGCTTGGTAACACCAGTCTTGGGATGATTTGTCACGCCTGAAGAGGGTATTCTAGACGTGGCCGACACTAAGAGACTATTGCAAGTCCCCAAACGAACCACTTGGCCTCATCACATCAATTGATTTAATACATAACTCAGAAAACTCAGCAGAAGCATAAAGATAAGAATGGGCAATCTATAACTCAAATATCATATTTAACAAACAAGCTAGTATGAAAGAAATTAGCTCAACAAATCTCAATATCAATACTCAACTCTAGTCTAGAAGCCTCTATCACTATCAATTGGTGCCAATGACAGACCTATGGCTACCTCAAAACAAAATAAGCTAATTGAAGTCTAACTTTATCAAGCTAGATGAAAATAAAGAATGATCCTCCCAAGTAAAGGAGGCTCACCCACTCAGCTGAATGCTCAGATCCTCAATGATGCGCCTACTGACGATCACTAGTACCTGCCTCTGCATCATAAAATGATGCATTCCAAAGGGGACATCAGTACGTGGAATGTACGAGTATGTAAAATGGCTCAATGAAACAAAAACAGGTAGAATAATATAGTGGAAACATCAACTCAGAATATACTCCATCAGAATATCAAGTGTCTATCTAAAGTAAGAATAAAGAGTAGACAAGAAACCCAACGTCCAGTCAAACCTCATCAATCAATTCAATTCAATTCAGTGGGACTCAACTCAACTCAATGGAACTCAACTCAACTCGACTTTGAGTACCCAAGGTGGGAACTTTCTGGGAGTTTCACTTATTCGACAATAATTACTTATGATCCAATGATTGTACAACAATCCCACTGATGTTGCCACAGCCATTCCATACTTTCTAGGTAAGGAACGCCTATGATCACGAGGGATCTCACTTCTAAAGTCCTCTATTACTTTCAGGGACTTTACCTCAAGAGGAAACCATCTGAAGTAATGGTTCAATCCTCACCTACGCTTGGCGACGTAGTTAGTGAGTGCAAGTGAGACTCACTCTTACCCATTTCAGTGCTCGAGATTACTCCCAAGACTCAGTGCTCATAAGACTCTTCCTCATCTCAATTAGCCTCATGGAGACACTCATCAACTCAATCAGTCTCATGGAGACTTTCATCATCTCATTAACTCAAACTCTAAAGTCCTCTATTATATTCAGGGACTTTTAGTAATCTCAATTAACTCAATTCTCATTAAGAACTCAAGGACTCAGATAATCATTTTAGAAAAAGTCATTTGGACAGAACATAAGAACTCAATTATGTAGACTCATAGGATCATCAAGCTCAATTAACTCTACCTTATATTTACATCAAGATTTCCATCAACATACTCAAGTCAAGGCTCTAGACTCCATCCCTAGGTTCATTCATGCACACTTTCACAAATCAACATATAAGGTTTATACAATATCTCATGAAAAGTATTCAATTCAAGGAAACAAGTTTATGATGATCATCAACATACGAAAATACATGTAATAGATATAATTTTTAAGAAAATAATAGAGAAAGTATTTAAATAAACATATATGGGGACTCATGGACTCTCAACTCCTCTATTATCATCAATAGGGCACATGGGAGAACAATCTTATTTTTAGTTTAGCCTTACATACCTGATGTGAAGCTTTTGCAAATTAATTTTAAAGAATTCCCCTCAAACACCTCAATTGCTCGCTCTTCTTCTCTTCTCTTAAGCCCAATAAAGGACTTTGAATAGGGTTTAAAACCCCTCTTATGCTCAAAATAACCCATTTAGATTGTGTTTTGAGATTAGGAGGGGTTAGAAAAGGTCTGGAATGTCCTTCATGAAACAAAAGAAAAAGTTCACCTCGGAAACATAAGGTCCACGATGTGGACCTTGTGTGTTTTCGGGATTTTTCGTCAAAAATTCTCCGATTGAGTTTTCTAATCCCATAGAAAATTTTTGCACAAAGGTTAAGTGTTGGTCTGCGGCAGGTGCGCATTGCACACCTGTCACACACCCTCACTGGAATTCATTTTCGCGTTGAAAATTATATTTTGATCTGGTTGCTCTAAAATTCAACCGAGACACTTTCCCACTTAATTTGTCATGTTGATACCTTGAATTTGCCATCAAAGCATGGGAAAATGCATTATGCACACATCTCTACTCTATGGGTATTTTGATAATTTTATCTGGTGTTAAATCTTCTCCCCCTTGGAACTATTCGTCCTTGAATGATGAGTAAACGTGGACATTTTCATAATCAGGCACAAATAGATGCGGATATTTAGCTGTCATCATTTCCTCAGCTTTCTATGTGGCTTCCTCAATGAATTGATTTCTCCACAGGACTTTGACTGAGGTGATCTCTTTGGTTCTCAACTTGCAAATGTAATGATAAAGGATTTGGACTGGAATCTCCTCATAGGACTAGGTATCCTTCACTCTAATCGTCTCAAAAGGTATTACCAAGGCGGGATCTCCCAAACATTTCTTCAACATTGAAATGTGGAATACACAATGAATTATGTCTAACTCGGAAGGCAACTCTTTCATAAGCAGCCTTCCCAATCATCTTCAAAATCTGATTGGGACCAATATAGCAAGGAATCAATATTCCCTTTTCCCAAATCTCATGACACCCTTCACAGATGACACTTTCAAGTACACCAAGTCATTCACCTCAAATTCTAAGTCTTCTTCTCACATCGGTGTAAGATTTCTGGTAACTTTGTGCAGTCCATACCTCTCCTTAATGACCCTTACCTTCTCCATTGACTGATGGACAAGATTAGGTCCATGCACTCAGTTTCTCCAACCTCATACCACCTAATTAGTGATCTATATCTCCTCCCATACAAAGCTTCATAGTGAGCCTTTTTAATGCTCGTATAATAACTCTTATTATATTCAAATTTAATCAATGGTGATCATCCCAATTTCCTTTGAAGTCAAGGACACAATCTCTCAACATATCCTCTAATGTTTGAATTATATTCTCTGCCTAGCCATCTGTCTATGGATGAAAGGTTGTACTCAGATTCACTTTAGTACCCAATCCCTTCTGGAATGATCTCCAAACTTGGGAGGTAAATTGAGCTTCTCTGTTCGAGATGATGGACAAAGGAACTCCATGCAACCTCACAATCTCCTAGATGTACAACTTGGAATAATCCTTTACAATATTAGTTGTCTTAACTACTAAGAAGTGAGCTGATTTGGTCATCCTATCCACCATCACTCATATCAAATTATGTTGCTTTTGAGACCTCGGTAGACCAGCAATGAAGTTCATGTTGATCATCTCCCACTTCTATTCACGAATCTCAAAGTTCTGTGCCAACCCACATAGCCTTTGATGCTCAACTTTAACTTGTTGGCAATTTAGGCACTTAGAAACAAACTCAGCAATATCTCTCTTTATTCCACTCCACCAATTAGACTTCCCTCAAGTCGTGGTATATCTTAGTAGAGCTAGGATGAATGGAGTATCTCAAACTTTGGGCTTCAACCATAATTATATCTCAAACACTATCAACATCTGGAACACACAATCTACTCTAGTACCTCAGCACTGCATCTTCCCCTTTGGAGAAGAACATGACTTTCTATTTGTGGACACCGTCCTTCAATTGGAGTATGACGGGATCTCTGTCTTTCTTTTCTTTCACCTCTGCCACCAAAGATGAAGTAAATCCATTCTGAACATTAACTCCTGCCTCATTATTCTCCTTAAGTTAAACTCCCAATTGAGCTAATCGATGCACTTCCTTAGGTAGCTCCTTCTTTCCTACCTCAGCATGAGCTGTGCTATGCATTAACAACCTACTAAGAGCGTCAACAACAATTATAGCTTTACCTGGGTAGAAGAGAAAGCTCATGTCATAATTCTTGAGCAACTCCAACTATCTCCTCTGTCGCAGGTTGAGCTCTTTCTGACTAAAGACATACTGTAAGCTTTTGTTGTTAGTGAACAAGACCACATGCACTCCATATAGGTAGTGGCATCAGATTTTAAGTGCGAACACCATTGTTGCCAACTCTAGATCATGGGTCGGATAGTTCCTCTCATGAACCTTAAGTTGTCTGGAAGCATAGGTTACCACTTCCCCTCTCTGCATCAGCACATAACCTAATCCAATTCTTGACACATCATAATATATTAAAAAGTCCTCCGTCTCATCAGGCAAAGTTAAAACTGGTGCAGTAGTAAGTCTAGTCTTCAACTCTTGAAAACTCTTCTCGCATTCATCAGACCACTGAAACTTGACCTTTTTATGAGTCAACTTGGTCAATGGTGTAGATAGGGAAGAAAATCAGTCAACAAATGTGTGGTAGTAGCCTGCCAGCTCCAAGAAACTTCTTATGTCAGTTGGAGAGGTCAGTCTGGGCTAGTTCTTAACTCTTCAATCTTCTGTAGATCTAGTCGAATACCATCACTCGAAACAACATCGTCTAGGAAAGCCATAGACTTGAGCCAAAACTCATATTTTGAAAACTTTGCATAGAACTCGTGGTCCTTAAGAGTTTGGAGGACAACTTTGAGGTGATTGGCAGGCTACATCTCTCGAATAGAGTAATATGTCTTCAATGAACACAATCACAAACATAACAAGGTATTGTCTGAACACCATATTCATCAAATCTATGAAGGCTGCTGGTACATTTGTCAACTCAAAGGACATGACCAAGAACTCAAAGTGGTCATATATAGTCCTACAGATTGTCTTTGGAATATCACATTCCCTCATTTTCATCTGATGGTAGCCAGATCTGAGGTCTACCTTTGAGAAACAAGAGGCACCTTGAAGTTGGTCAAACAAATCATCTATTTTTGGGAGAGGGTATTTATTCTTTTATTGTGACATTGTTCTGTTGCTTATAATTAATACACTTTCTAAGAGACCTATCTTTCTTTTGCACAAATAGGACAAGAGCACCCTAAGGAGAAACACTCGGCCTGATAAAGCTCTTCTCTAAGAAATCACTCAATTGCTCTTTCAACTCTTTCAACTCAACAGGGGCCATCCTATAAGGTGGAATTAAGATAGGTTGGGTATCGGGAAGAACATCAATCCCAAAGTCAATCTCCCTATCAAGAGAGACTACAGGCAGATCCTCAAGAAACTCATTCACAATCAGGACTGACTCAAAAGTAGGAGACTCAACATCATCAGACTTAACTCGCACTAGGTGATAGATACAACCTTTGGAAACTAGCTTTCTGGCCCAAATATAGGAGATAAACTTTCCTTTAAGTGCAATAGAATCACCCTAACACTCTAGTACCAGTTCATTCAGGAATTGGAACTTAACAGTTCGGGCTCTATAATTAATGGAGGCATAACAGGCGTGCAGCCAATCTATACCAATGATCACATCAAAATAACTCATCTCTAACTCAACCAAATTGATAAGAGTATCCTTATGATGGATAGACACTACACAAGCACTATAGATTCTCTCAGATCGAAGAGACTCACCACTGGAGTAGAAACATCAAAGGGTTCAAGAGGACTCTCAAAAGTTCTATCAAATCTACTGGCTACTAAGCAGTTGCAGAGGACAATATGGCACCAGGATCTATTAAAACATAACAATAAAGATTAAAGGCTCGAATCATACCTATCATAATATTTGGGGAGTTCTCCTCATCTTGGCAACTACCTATGGTATACAAATGGTTTGTAGCTCCACCTGCGCCTGATGTAGTACTTTTCTGATTTTCTCTGGCTGGTGGGGCTGGTGCAGAAAATTGAGCTTGATCAGCCCGCTTTGGATACTTTCTCTGGAAGTGACCCACTTAGCCACACTTGAAGCATGTATCACTCCTCTCACAACATCTACCCAAGTGTAATCTGCCACACTTAAACACATGGTGGCTTATCTTGTGTACCTTGACAATTGGCCTGTGACTAAGATCCCTGGGCTCCAAAGTTCTGAGACCTTTGATCATTCCTAGTTTTGGGCATATGAGCACTAGCATATGATGGTGCTGGCCTAGACTGGAATTTGTTACCATTCCTTCTCTTGCCAAGCTTATGGTTGGATGTCTTAGCTCTCTTACTTCAGAACTCTTCTCTTTCATATTGTCTCTCATTATCAGCTTGTTGCACATAAGTCATCAACCTCTCAATGTCCATGTCGCTCATAAGCATAACTCCTCTCCTATTTTTCATTGGCCCTCTGTTCATCCCATCAACACACATTCCCATCCTCCCTCTCATGTTAGCAACCATATCTAGAGCATAATGAGATAGTTAAGTAACTTCAGCCCATACTTTTGCACAGTCATGACGCTCTGCTTTAAACTCAAGAACTCTCTTACCTGGCCTCCCTTCGTTCCCTTGGAAAGAAGAGCCCTAAGTAAAATTCCTCAAACATTGCCCAAGTCAGGAATGGGGTTTCCTTTCCTCTACCCTTATTCCATTGATCTTACTATCAGGCCACACCTTTGAGTTGGTATGCAACCAGTTCAACTCTATCAACATTAGCTATTTGCATCACTTAGAACACCTTCAAAAGCTCCTCCACATAGTTCTCAAGATCCTCAGAGGAAGACTATGTCTACTCAGGTGGATCCATCGTCATGAATCCCTAGACTCTAGATGTGTCTTGTGCATCCTGTCTGCCCGCTCCTTGCCCCACAGCAGGTGCTATAACAACTTGGGCTTTTGAATTGCCTAGCGAAGCTCAACATTGAAAACCTCAGCTTGTGGGGGCTACTCAACAAGGACAGCTAGATCTATGGGCTCAACATGTCCTTAAGGCTCAGGTTAGTTACCATTTTTACTAGTAAGATGGCCTTTACCCCTGACAGCTTATCTGGGAGGCATGATCATAACTCTGCAATGCGTAGAGCACGAATTAGAAGAGAGTTTCAACTCTATTACACAAATCAGATCATAAAAGAAGTGTAACCATTCCTAATGTCCTATAGCCTCCTGCTTATGAAGTATAGTGCACAACACACATATAAACAAGTATCTACTGGACACGGCTTCATAGACTCCCTAAGACGCTTAAAATCTGTATTGTGATACCAAATTTGTCTCACCCAAGGAGGGTACCCAAGATGTGATTGGCACTCAGAGACTATTGATAGTCCACAAGTGAATCAATTGGACTCATTACATCAATTCATTCAATATATAACTCAGAAACTCAGCGGAAGACTAAAGATAAGAATGAGCAATCTATAACTCAAATATCATATTAAATAAATAAGCGTATAAAAGAAACTAGTTCAACAAGTCTCAACATCAATACTCTAGTCTATGAAGCTTCTATCACTATCAATTAGTGCTAATGACAGACCCATGGCTATCTCAAAGCAAAATAAGCTAACTAAAGTCTAACTCTATCAAGCTAGATGAAAATAAAGAATGACCCTCTGAAGTAAAGGAGGCTCACCGACTCAGCTGAATGCTCAGATCCTCAATGATGCACCTATTGACGATCTCTAGTACCAGCCTCTGTATCATAAAATGATGCAGTCCAAAGGTGACGTCAGTACGTGGAATGTACAAGTATGTAAAATTGCTGAATGAAACAGAAACATGTAGAATAATATAGTGATAACATCAAGTTAGAATATACTTAATCAGAATGACAAGTGTCTATCTGAAGCAAGAATGAAGAGTAGATAAGTGACCCATCAACCAATCAAACCTCATTAATCAACTCAACTCAACTCAATAGGACATAATTCAACTCGACTCGACTCAGAGTACTCTAGGTGGGAACTTTCTGGGAGTTTCTCTTATGCGACAATAATTACTTATGAGCCAGTGATGGTATAACAATTCCACTGATATTGCCACAAGGGTTTTGTAATTTCCAGGTAAGGAATGCCTATGATCCATAAGGGATCTAACCTCTAAAGTCCTCCATTGCTTTCAGGGTCTTTACCTCAAGAAGGGGCCATGTGAAGTAATGGTTCAATCCTCACCTACGCTTGGTGATGTAGTTAATGTGCGAATGGGACTCACTCTTACCCATTTTAGTGCTGATACTCCTCCCAAGACTCAATACTCATAAGACTCATCCTCATCTCAATTAGCCTCATGGAGGCACTCATCAAGTCAATTATTCTCATGGAGACTCTCATCATCTCATTAACTCAAATTCTAAAGTCCTATATTATTTTCAGGTACTTTAACTCACCACAATTAACTCAATTCTCAGTAAGAACTCAAGGACTCAAATTATCATTTTAGAAGAAGTCATTTAGACAGAACTCAATTGTGAAGACTCATAGGATCATCAAGCTCAATTAACTCAACCTCATACTCACATCAAGATTTCCATCAACATACTCAAGTCAAGGCTCTAGACTCCATCCCAGATTCATTCATGCATGCTTTCACAAATTAACATATACAGTTTATACAATATCTCAGGAAAAGTATTCAATTCGATAGGAAACAAGTTTATGATGATCATCAAGATATGAAAATACATGTAATGGATATAATAATCAAACAATTATTTTAGGAAACATATATGAGGACTCATGGATTCTCAACTTCTCTATTACTATCAATGGGGCACATGGGAGAACAATCTCATGCCTTAGTTTAGCCTTACATATCTGGTGTGAAGCATTTGACAATTAATGTCAAAGAATTCTCCTTGAACTCCTCAAATCCTCATTTTTCTTCTCTTCTCTTAATCTCTAGTCTTTTCAAGAACTTAGAAAGGATTTAGAATGGGGTTGAAATCCCTTTTTATGCTCAAAACGACCCATTTAGATCGTGTTTTGAGTTTAGGAGGGGTTGGAAAAAGTCTGGAATGCCCTTTATGAAATAAAAGAAAAAGTTTGGCTTGGAAACAAGGTGTTCGCGATGTGGACCTAGAGTGTTTTTGGGGTTTTCACCAAAAATTCTCCGAATGAGTATTCTAATCCTGTAAATAAATTTTGGACAAAAGTTAAGTGTTGCTCTGTGGTAAGTGTGCGTCGCACACCTATTGTGCACCTTCACTGGAATTCATTTTTGCATTAAAAAATTATTTTTTGATCTGGTTGCTCTAAAAATCAACTGAAACTACTATCTCACTCAATTTTTCATATACTAATTGCATATCCAACCTCGGATTTGCCATCAGAAAATTGGAAGACGCATTATGCACATATTTATCTTCTAGGATTATTTTGCTAATTTTCTTGTGTGTTACATGGTTTTATAGACTCAAGATTCTAATGCTTTTTCTCTTTAGTTTTATCATTGGATAAAGCAGGTTTTGGATTACTTCTCTTGGTGGGTTAGGCAAGTGCCATCATACCAACTTTTGGGTTGTGACAATTTGGTACCAGAACCCCAGGTTCATAGCTCTTATATGTGTACAAGCGCAGTCAAGTAGAGTCTTAAGCATCGATGCGGAGACGCCTGTTACTTATATTTGAGAGGCTACATAGACTGTTAGGAAATTTCCTTTTTATTCTTTCAATTCTTGTCGTGAGTGATTGTTGTGAGGTTTCTATGTATTGGGTATTCTTTTGGACGATGGCCAGCACCGGATCCTTATCTATTGGCAGAGCTGAGGAGCTAGCTCATGAGGCTACTATTAAGGTCCCAGCTCAGGGCAGAGGTAGAGGTAGAGCTAGAGATCAAGGTAAGGGCCGAGAACATGCCCATGGTCTATCTCATATAAGGGATTATGATAGAGACATTTCACCTGAGCCTCCAATTGAGCCTAGGCAGCACTAGGATCCTCCAGAAGACAAGAATACTACTATTCTTCATGGCACACTTCATAAGATGATGGGCATGCTAGAGACCATTACCCAGGGTATACCATAAGTATTGGCTAGGGGTGAGGTTCCCCCTCCTTAAGTGTTGGATTAGTCCCAGGATTTTGATAATTATATGGTAGACATTCAGCTTTGATAGGCTATCCACCTTATATGCCTCAACATGTGTCAATTGATATGCTAGCTCAAATGGTTCCTCTAGCTCAGGTTGCTCATGCACTGATATTGATAACCAATGATTTAGCAGAGATATGAGCAATTTTAGAAGATGAAATCACCCTAGTTTAAGGTGGTAAGGGAGAGGAGGCTTATGAGTTCCTCGCATTGAGTAGATTTTAGAGGTTGTGGGTCTAATGGATTCATGTGGGGTTAGATGTATTGCTTTTTAGTTGAGAGGATCGGTTCGAGAGCAATGGTGATCCTATATGCGTTATAGGCCAGCAGGGTCCTAACCAGTAGAGTGGGAGGTATTCTCCAAGGCTTTTTAGGAGAGGTTAATTTCCTTGGAGTGTTGAGAGGAGTGCTGGTCTAGATTTTAGAATTTAACCTAGCGTGGCGTGACTATAATTGAGTATGAGGCTAGGTTTTATTAGTTGTCTTGACATGCTTTGTCACTGAATCCTACTGAGGTAGAGAGAGTTTGCAGGTTCCTGAACGGGTTGACATTCTCCATTCTCTCTTATGTTTTGAGGTACTCATGGGAGGGTGCTTTATTTCAGACTATAGTGGGTGCCACCAAGGAGGTGGAGTTGATTTTGAGAGAGGAGTTTGGGACCCTAAAAGGGTCCATTCTTCGGGTCACTTTACTAGCAGTTCATCCAGAGGCAGAGGCTTTCAGAGGGGAGGTAGTACACCCTAGCATAGAGGTCCAGTTCATGCATTATTGCTGAATTCATTGGGTGGTCAGGGCCTTCGTGGTTCTCATACTTATCGTTATGGATCGTCGAGCTCTTAGAAGAGGCCCATGGGCTGGGGTGGCTACGGTATTCCCCCTCTACCTTTTCAGTCCTCCTAGCCGAGGTCATGCCATGGGTATTGTTCTCTAGATTATATGCTCAGATTCTGCCCCTACCAGACTCATGAAAGTCCACACCACTCTTATTCTACGACACTGGTTCGATGTCAGGCTCCTCTAGTCAAAGATTCAGCCTCTCAGGTCATTGGTCATGGTAAAGGTCACTCAGCGAAGGTAGACATACTCTGAGTAGGGGTACACAATATAGTATGACTGTAGGGTGGCAGAGGTCCTACTCAGACAATAGGGGGTAGAGGTAGGCATTCCTATGCTTTTTCT
>JAOTQR010092193.1:0-15398 GCA_025774065.1 Solanum ossicruentum | reverse complement strand
ATATAGTATGACTGTAGGGTGGCAGAGGTCCTACTCAGACAATAGGGGGTAGAGGTAGGCATTCCTATGCTTTTTCTATGAGGCCCAAGGCACAGACACTGGATGTAGTCTGTCACATGCCATTATCGATATTATTTGATCCTGGATCTACATATTCTTATGTGTGTGCATATTTCTCTGTTGAGTTTGAACTATTATGTGAGTGTATGTCTATGCCCATGCATGTGTCTACCCCAACAGGTGATCCTTTATTGGTAGATCGAGTGTACCGATCCTGTCTTTTCCCTTTAGATGGTTATGATACTTGGGTTGATAGGACTATTCTTCATATGCTTTAATTTGTGTGATATTGGGGATGGATTATCTGTCTCCTAATCGGGATATTCTTGATTGGTATGCTAAGACTGTGGCAGTAGCTATTCCGAGTAGATCGAGTATCGCATAGCAGGATTTGAGTGGTTCTTATCATAACAAGGTTCTCTTATATTCATGCATAGAAGTTAGTGGATTGGGGTTGTCTTGCTTATCTAGATTCCTTTGTTATTATCTTCATCAATGATATATTTGTGGTGTGCTCTCAAAATATAGCACATTTGATGCTTAAAACATAGGATTTTGTGTGTTTTCAATGCGACATTTATGGGTTTTTATGTATTTTTGGTGTTTATTTTGCTGGAAAGCAAGTCAGCATAATTTTTGGGGCAAATTGTAGACTTTTCTAGTTTTTGAGGGTTTACGAGACCCTCTACGAGTCGTAGAGTGGGTTTCGTGGAGATTCCTAGTGAAGTTTGAAGATTTGAAGTTTAGCCAAATGAGACCTCTTTACAAGTCGTAGATCACTCTACGAATCGTATAGAGTGACTTCGTGAAGAATTCCAGTGAAGGACCATTTTATGCAGGTGAAGTCTATGGGAGGGCAATATGAGTTGTAAAGCAGTCTACGACTCATAAAGTGGATCCGTAGCAGTGAGGTCCAAGATCTCAAGAGCTGAACATGAGACCCCGATTACGACTCGTAAACCCAGTTACGAGTCATAAAGGCCTGTCGTATAAAGTGCCTGACCAATTTTTCTAATTTTTTATGACTTGTGTGTAAATACTATAAATAGTAATCTTTACATCATTATTCAGAGAACACAGTAGATAGGAAGCCGTTAGAGTACTTTTTAGCGTTTTATACTTGGAGACAAAATATTGGAGAGGAGAATACACTTGTGGATTCATTATATCATTCACTCTTGTGAATCTCAATAAAAATTGGGGTTGCTTGTTCTTCAGTCTATTAGGGTAAGTGATTAATTAAGTTTTCTCAATTCGTCATACCCATAGCATGAGTAGCTCAACCCACAACTTGGGTTTATGGGAACCATGAAGATTTAACCAAATAAACTCGAATTATTTGCAATTCTTGGATTGGATATTTATGTATTAATCAATTCTCTTCATTTTTCATGTTTTCTAGTGGTGGCCAACATTAGAACTTGCCTAGTGTTACCTTCCTGTTCCACATGGTAATGAATATGAAAGAAATTGGTTAACAGGATTCAATGATGTGTTCTCATCTAATCAACTAAACTAGACCAAGGGAAAGTTGACTGGGACTATGGGTAATGGTTAATATTGCACATTATGAAGATGGGTCAAGTCATATAGTGAAATGCACCTCTCGCCTTTGACCAAAGGGCTTGGGGAACTTAAATTACTGTCTTGCATGCTATACTCTAGTCGAGAATTAGGTTATTCTGGGATATTGAGTTGGTGAATCATGGGGAATAGAATTTCCAAGTTGCTATCCATTATTGATTGTCTCTTATTTTAGTTAGTTTAGTTTAATTTCTTATCAATCATTGCAACCCCCTTCCCTTATGGGGAATTGAGTTAGTTAATACTTGAATTGTTTATTAGTGGATCGATTTGGAAAGTCCCTATATTCTCTGTAGGATTCGACCCTAACTTTGGTTAGGTTTTATATTTGACAACAATCACTTTATCCTCCAAAAGAGAGATGTAACTTGGGAGTGATCAATGATTATGGCGCCGTACCGGGGAATATGGCTAGACTTTGATTGAATTCACTAGTAATTGTAATTCAAGTGTTAATTTCTTAGTTCCCTTGTACTTTACTTTTGTTTTTGTTTTTGTTTTGTTTCTTTGCAACGTATGCTAGATAGTGTATGCCTAACACTAGGAGTCAATACAATCCCTTAACTCCACTTGATCCAAAGATCCAACATATTACAAGAAGAATGGCTCAAGTGAATGCTAACCTCGCGGGTAATGCTGCCTTGAATTCGAATGTTAATGGTGATGATCAGAATGTCAACCCACCTCATTTGGAGAATATTCCACAAACCTAGGGATTACAATGACAATGCTTACCGATGGAATCAATATAGATTGAACCCTATCACTGTGGATGTTATCGAGGCTATTGTGTTTTCACCACTACCGACTGACACAAAGTTCACTGTTTCTAGTGGGTTGCTTTAAATGCTGCAAAACTGTGCATTATTTGTGGGTCTACCATCAAAGGATCTACATAGCCACTTGCACAATGTGACATTTGTTTTCAAGAGTGTGAAAGGGACACAAAATCTATCCATGGATTGTCATGACCCAAGCATAGGGACTAGACGTGACACGGTAAATGGGGAACCAGAAGGGACCCCAAACAAGCCTCTTAACATATCTTTGCACATCATTAGTCGCGGAAGCAATTAAACAACATAATAAACGTAGAAATAAGGGAAAAAGGGCTAAGAGATACTTTTATAATAATATAAGCATCAAAACAAGAGAGTCAAGGCCCAATACATAACATGTCCAATAATACCTCTACTACATAGATAAGAGTAGCGGCCAAGACAAACTACTGGGCTCACCCTCATAGTCAATATATACATAAAAGAAAGATAGTCTTAGATCATAGAATGAGATCATAAACATCGTCCCCGGAATGGAGGAGTCACCAACAAGTTTGAGAGAAATCATAGTAGCCACGTGGAGGAAGATGCTCAAGTGGAGCTATGGTTCCTACGCGGTGACATCATGTAGGCATAGAGTATGCGTTAGTACATTTGAATGTACTAAGTATGTATGATGCGATGCAAAAAGAGATAGGCAACATAGCCAAAATGCATAATGATAAGCAATAGATATAAAAATTATATGACATGCATGGAAGATGCTTGAAGTAAATCACGCTCACATAGAACATATATATGTGTAAGGAAAGACCATTATTATTGAATATCCAAGGCCTACCACCTCCTTGGAGAGGCGAATGAGGTACAAACCCCTCAATGTGGTTGATGAGGTACAAACCCCCCAACATGGTTGATGAAGTACAAACCCACCAACATGTTTATCAAGATAAAAACCCCTCTACATGGTTGCATGGGCCTACCACCTCTTAAGCAAGGCTATCGAGGTACAAACCCCTCAACATGGTTACCCGGGCCTACAACCTCCCGAGTGAGGCTTGGTCAATTCCCAACATTATAGAGATAATATCATCTACATAGATTCCTTTCATTATCATATAGTCATTCAACTCATAAGACATGCATTGGACCTTTAATTACTCAAGAAACCATAATCGGACCTTTTATCAAACGACGGGTGTGTAGTGCTAGTGTAAGGCCATGCAATTCAAGAGTGGACTCATGCTAGAATTTTTCAGTGTAACATCATCAATAGAGACTTGGTAACACTCTCAAACAATATATATCAAAATCCTTCATCAAATCTCACAATAGATCTTAGATCCATAGCTTAAAACATGATAAAACAATCATAATTTCATGAAACCCCAAC
The DNA here is from genome assembly GCA_025774065.1 of Solanum ossicruentum. Classification (NCBI taxonomy): domain Eukaryota; kingdom Viridiplantae; phylum Streptophyta; class Magnoliopsida; order Solanales; family Solanaceae; genus Solanum; species Solanum ossicruentum. Next base: position 11,582 of record JAOTQR010092193.1, on the reverse strand, counting down.
ATAGTGTGCAGTGAAATTCATCATAAATAAGACCCATGAGTAAATCAACTTTAAATCATGCAATTTTAGGTAAAAGGAAGCTTGGGCATCATGGGTGAAAGGAACCCATGAAAGAAACCAATACCTTAGCTTTGGAGAATCCTTGAAGAAGATTGGAAATGGAGAATTGAAGCTTGAATGAGAACCTTAAGATCCGAATGAGTTTTGGGACTTGGAATTTGGGATGAAATATTGTCTCTGTGTTTGAGAGAGTTTTGGGGAATGTCTTGAATGATATGAAAGTGAAATATGACTAAGTATAGGTATTTTTACGCATGGGGAGACTTGGGCCCAAAACCCAAAAGCCTTGGACGGGGGTAAAAATCACTGGTAACAAATTACACAGGTCTGCGCCTGGTTAGTGACGTGGACCTGTCGCAGAGGCAAGATTCACATAGGTCTACGATGGTTGCGCGTCGCAGCACCATCGATTCTTGAAATCAAAATTTTGGGAAAGTGAAATTGCGATTCGTTTGCTCTAAATTAAGGGATAGACCTATTCCCCACTCAATTTAACCACTTGATCAAGAATATGAAGTAGGATTTTTGATATCATACACGGATTTTAAGATTTATGGAAATTACAATTCCAAGCACTTTCGAGGCACATTTTCAGGCACTTTTTGGGGTCATTTCAATACTCCCCTATTGGAACATTCATTCCCATGATGCAACAATGCACTTAAACATTTCAAAAATCTCAACAAATGTAAAATCTTCATGAATTTGTCAATTTAATCATGAATTATGCAATGACATGAGGACTAAACTTGAGACTCGAAATAATAGGAGTCTTAGATTAATACCTAAGAAAAGTGGAGTGTAATGGATAATGATATCGCTTTTGCATGTCCGCTTCGGCCTCCCAAGTAGCATTTTCGACTTGTGGATTCCTCCAAAAGACCTTAACGGAAGTCACATCCTTGTTCCTCAACCTCTTCACTTATCTATCAAAAATCTAAACCAGGACCTCTTCGTAAGTCATATTGCCTTAACAACACCAATAAATTCAAGAGGCACAATAGCATTAGGGTCTCCCACATATTTCCTCATGAAAGATCGTATGAACAAAAATCATCTCACTAGGCAATTCCAACTCATAAGCTACCTTGCCAATCCTCCTCATTACCATATAATGACCCACACATCTTGGACTCAACTTGCCCTTCTTACTAAAACGAACCACACCCTTCATGGGTGACACCTTAAAATAAACCCATCACTAACTTTGAATTCAAGATCCCTTCTCCTCACATCAACATAAGACTTTTGGCGACTTTGGGCCATCTTCAACCTTTCTCTAATCATCCTAACCTTCTCAAGAGCTTCTGTAACCAGATCTGGTCCCAATATAGCCACCTCTCCAACTTCAAACCACCCAACTGGTGATCTACAACGTCTACCCAAGAGAGCCTCAAAATGAGTCATATCAATGCTAGAATGATAGTTGTTGTTATAGGCAAACTCAATCAATGGAATCATCCCAACTAACCTTAAGCTCCAATACATAAGCACTAAGAATATCCTCAAGTGTTTGTATAGTCCTTTCAGCTTGGCCATTCGTTTGAGGGTGAAAGGTCGTATTAAATATAACTCTTGTACCAAGACCCTTTTGAAAGGACCTCCAAAAATATTAAGTAAATTGAGCACCATGATCTGATATGATGGATAAAAGAACCCCATGGAAAAAGCAATTGACAAAAGCAAGTAATTAATTCAACTAGGGGTGATTTGACAATAGGGCGGTGGGGAATACTTTCATTAAAGGCTATAAAGTGTCATTTCATTACGCTTGCTTGAATTGGTTGCTTTAAAGAAAGAATACAATTAGCGTTCAGTTGAATTCATTACTTTAAAGTGGAATTCTAATTGTTTCCTCTTTCATTTATAACTTGTATAGTGGAATTCATTACTTTAAAGTTGAATTCAAGTTTTGGTAGAATATGAGCCGATTTCGTCATCCCATCAACCACAACCCAAATAGAAGTGAAACCCTTTCTTGTCTTGGGCAACCCAACCATAAAATCCATATTAATCTTGAAACGACCTCAAAAAGTGCCCAAAAAAGTGCCTCAGAATGCCCAAAATTTTAATTTCCATATATCTCAAAATCCATTCGTTATTTCGAAAATCCGACTTAATATTCTTGTTTAGGGGGTCAAAATTAGGTGAGACTCGATTTAAGAGCGAAAGATTAGCAATTAAATCTTTAAGTGACGATTTCCAGTGAGCACTGCGCGATGTTGGCGTGATGTGCCAGTAGCCAATTTCAGTATAATTTTTTTAGTTCATCCAAAATTTTCTGAGTGTTGGGCCCAAGGTTTCCAAAAGTGTTTTTACCTATACTGAGCCAAATTTCATCCTCATATCATCCTAAACATTTCCCAAAACTCACTCAAACACTTAGCCATATTTTCACTCCCAAAATTCAAGTCCCGAACCCTCATCCCAAGCTAAGGTTTTCCTTCAAGGTTCTTCTTCAAGCTTCAAGTCTACATCTCCAATCTTCACCAAGTTCATCTCTAAGCTAAGGCATGTAGGTTTTAGCTATTAGGTTCTTCCACCCATGGTGCCCTAATCTCCTTTTTACTCAATTTGGATGATTTAAAGTTAATTTTAAATATGGGTCTTGGATATTATGAAATTTACTGCACAGTGGTTTGAGTTCATGAAAGTATGATTGTTTTAGCGTGTTTTGAGCTCTACATCTTGGATCTAATGTTGGATTTGATGAGGATTTTTTATGTGTATGTCTTGGGGGTGTTGCAGGTGTTAAGTGATGGTTTTACAACATATTTTTTTGCATGATTTCATCTTTAAAGTGCATGGTCTTTTACCCCATTACACACTCTCCAAGTGTTTGACAAAATGTCCGACTAAGGTTTCTTGAGGAAGTGAAGGTCCAAGAATGTGATATGATATGAAAGATGTTATGATGATGAAAAAAGCTTATGTATACGATATACTATATATAAAGTGTTGATTAGACCATGCCCAATCTGGGGGACTAAGAATCTGAACAACCGAGGTGTGGGTTTGTACTCATCAACTGAGGTGGAGTTTGTACTAATCAACCGAGGTGGGGGTTTGTACTCATCAAAGCATATGAGAGGTTTGTACTTCACCACCAGAGTGATATGGTATGATTATCATCAATCATGTGAGGGGCTTGTACCACACTACCAGGGTGCTGGGGTAAGATCATCATCAACTGATGAAGGGGTTTATACTTTGAAAGTCTAGCTTGGTCTATTCTTCACAAATGATATCCTATATGAGCATGAGTTACTTAAGCATGTTTTTACTTATGCATTGATCATACAAGCCATGTTGCTATATTATTCCTCTTGCCTGTTGTTATGCATTTTTATTGTGATACCTAATTCTTGTTGCATTGCATCCTACATACTTAGTACATTCAAACGTACTAACGCATACTCTTGCCTACAAGATATCACTACGTAGGAACTGGTGCCCAAGTTGATCATCCTCCTCCTCTACGTGGCTAGTTGGTGTTATTCAAGAAAAGTTGGTGAGTCCTCCATTTCGAGGATCTTGGTCTATGTCCTACTACCTTGTACTAAGACACTTTACTTTATGTTCTATTTGACTATGAAGGTGGCCCTGCGGCTTTGTCTTGGCCCCCACTTTTATCTATGTATTAGAGGTATTTGTTGGGTATATTATGTATCTATGATATGAGTTTGACTCTTGTCTCGTTGTTATGATGTTTTTCAAGCTATCCCATATCCCCTTCACCCTATTCTTACGTAATGTCTTTTATATGCTTCCGCGATCAATGATGTGTAATGTCAAATTAAGAAGCTTGTTTGGGTCCCTTCGGGTTCTCCATTCGCCGTGTCACATCTAGGCCCTAGGCTTGGGTCACGATAAACTTGGTATCAGAGCACTAGGTTGATAGATCCTCGAAGTCTAACACACCGCATCGATTAAAGTCTTATTCATGGTTGTGAAGCGCGCCATGACTATAATAGGAGGCTATGAGACATTTTTGGAAATGTTTCCCTTCTTCATATTCTAAGTCATTCTATAGAGTTGTGGTAAGTTTTCCCCCCTAATGGTTGTTCTTTGCTATGCTAGATCATGTTGAACACTAGAGGAAGAAGGGCCCAAACTCCTGAGGAACAACCAACCAATGGTGAGCTCCGGGATGCTCTTACTATACTTGCCCAAGTGGTGGCCAATCAAGTCAACCAAGGGGCCCAAGCCCCTCATGCTACTACCCTGGGAGCTAGGGTAAGAGACTTCATGAGGACGAATTCTCTGATTTTCCATGGGTCAAAGGTAAATGAAGATCCACAAGAGTTTATTGATAAGTTCTATAAAATCTTGAATTTCATGGTCGTTGGGCCGAATGAAAAGGTGAAGTTGGCGGCGTACCAACACAAAGGGGTAGCTCAAATATGCTAGGATCAATTGAAGGGTGAGAAGCGGGTTGGTAATGTGGTGCTTTGGGAGGAGTTCAAATTGGCCTTCCTTAATCGATTTTTCCCTCTTGAGCTTAGGGAAGCAAAGTTGGTAGAGTTTATGAACTTGAAACAAAGTTCTATGAGTGTGAGGGAGTATGCCCTCAAATTTAATCAACTTTCAAAGTATACTCCTCACTAGGTGGACGATCCTAGATCAAGGATGAATAAATTTGTGATGGGGGTCTCCAACTTGGTGAGTGAAGAATGTCGGTCTGCCTTACTAATTGATGATATGGACTTGTCTTATTTGATGACATATGCCGAGCAAAGAGAGGATGAAAAGTAGAGGAAGAGGAGGGGCCATGAGGCTAAGAGGGCCTATTTTGAGAGTAAGTTCCGAAAGGGTGCTAGATATCGTCAAGGCCAAGGGCCTTCTCATACTACTAGTATGGGGTTTGCCAATACTTTCCTAGCCCACAAGGTGTTAGTGGTGTGGTTCCTATTGATGTGTGTCCTAGATGTGGAAGGAATCATAGAGGCCCATGTTTGAAGGATTCTAATACATGTTTTGGTTGTGGCAAGCCTGGTCACAAGAAGGTAGATTGTCCAAGAAACTGTGCCAAGGTTGGGATGCAAACGCAGTTCTATTAGGTGGAGGTGGTCCTCAAGGTGGTGACTCAAGGTATAATCGATTTTATGCTGTCCATGGGAGGCAAGGGGGGTGGTGAGGTCCCTGATGTTTTTACCGGTATGTTGAAAATCTTTGACTTTGATGTGTATGCTTTGATTGAACCAAGTGCCACACTTTCCTTTGTTACCCCTCTTATTGCTAAAAAGTTCCATTTAGTCCTTGAGTTGTTGCATGAGTCATATGAAGTGTCTACTCCTATTGGTGCCTCTTTGTTGCTAGGAAAGTTTATAGGGGTTGTCCTATTTGTATTTTGGGTAAGTTGTTGCCTTGTGATCTTGTTGAATTAAACATGGTAGATTTTGATGTCATACATAGGATGGATTGGTTGCATTCCTACTATGCTTCTATTGATGATAAAACTCGTAGGGTCAATTTTCAATTCCCCAATGAACTTGTCCTTTAATGGGAAAGTCAAGATGTGGTGGTCAAGGGTAGATTCATTTCATATATTAAAGCCTATAATTTGATTTCTAGGGGGTGTTTCTACCATCTTGTGAGGGTTAAAGATGTGGAGTCGAAAATCCCTTCCATAGAGTCAATTTCAGGTGTAAATGAGTTTCTTGATGTCTTCCCATATGACCTTCCCAGTGTCCCTCCCAAGAGGGAGATAGATTTTGGCATAGGCCTCCTTCCCGACACTCAACCTATCTCCATTCCCCCTTAATGTATGGCCCCGGCGGAGTTGGAGTTAAAGGAACAATTGAAAGATTTGTTAGAAAAATGGATTTATTAGAGATAGTCACCTTGGGGTGCTCCAGTGTTATTTGTGAAAAAGAAGGATGGGTCATTTAGAATGTGCATTGACTACTAGCAACTCAATAGGGTTACCATCAAGAATAGGTATCCTCTTCCAAGAATTGATGACTTATTTGGCCAATTGCAAGGGGCTAGCTTTTTCTCTAAGATTAATCTTCGGTCCGGGTATCATCAAGTGAGGGTGAGGGAGTGTGACATTCCCAAGAAGACTTTCCGAACTAGATTTGGGCATTATGAGTTTGTTGTGGTGTCGTTTGGGTTAACTAATCCACCGGCCATCTTCATGGACCTAATGAATAGGGTCTTCAAATCTTACCTTGATTCCTTTGTTGTGGTCTTCACTGATGATATTTTGATCTTTTCACATAGTAGTGGGGGACCATATGGGTCATTTGAGGTTTGTGTTGCAAAGATTGAGGGAGGAGAGATTGTATGCTAAATATGAAAAGTGTGAATTTTTGTTGAAGAAGGTTGTATTCTTGGGTTATGTGGTGTCGGGGGATGGTATTAAAATGAATCCTAGGAAGACCGACATGATTAGAAATTGGCCTAGACCATTGACCCCATCGGATATTACGAGTTTCTTGGGGCTTGCGGGTTACTATAGAAGATTTGTGAATGGGTTCTCCTCCATTGCTTCCCCTATGACCAAATTGACTCAAAAGAAGGTTAAGTTTATGTGGACCGACAAATGTGAGAGAAGCTTCCAAACATTGAAGGATAGGCTTATGTCGACTCCTATATTGTCACTACCGGATGGGCTTGAGGGTTTTGTTGTGTATTGTGATGCATCTAGAGTTGGTTTGGGTTGTGTGCTAATGGAAAATGGTACGGTCATAGCCTATGCTTCTTAGACAACTCAAAGTGCATGAAAGGAATTACCCTACCCATGATCTAGAGTTAGCCGTCGTTATGTTTGCATTAGATTTTGTGTCATGATTTGCATGGGGTACATGTGGATGTCTTCACCGATCATAAGAGCCTCCAATATGTCTTCACTCAAAAAGATCTCAACTTGAGACAAAGAAGGTGGCTAGAACTTCTTAAAGACTATGACATGAGTGTGCATTATCATTCGAGTAAAGGCAAATGTGGTGGCGGATGCTCTGAATTGGGTGTCCATAGGTAGCCTATTTCATATTGATGGTGGTGATAGGTAAATGGCTAGGGAAGTGCATAGATTGGCTAGATTGGGGGTTAGTTTGAAAGAGGTTGATTGCGATGGTGTGGTTATTGTTGATGGGTCTAAGTCTTCATTGGTTGATGAGGTGATAGCAAAACAAGATCTTGACTCCTCCTTGCTTGAATTGAAGGCCTTGGTGAAAGAGGGCAAAGTAGAAGTTTTCTCCCAAGGGGGAGATGGTGCCCTTAGGTTCCAAGGTAGGTTGTGTGTGCCTTGTATTGATGGTTTGAGGGAGAACATTCTTGATGAGGCCCATAATTCTCCTTATTCTATTCACCCCATTCCACCAAGATGTATAGAGATTTGAGGGATGTGTATTGGTGGGGAGGCATGAAGGGACATTGCCAAATTTGTTTTCTGATTTCTATAGTTGCCAACAAGTCAAAATCGAATATCAAAGGTCAGGTGGCCTAACCCAAGACATAGCAATTCCCACTTGAAAATGGGAGGTAATTAACATGGATTTTATGGTTGGGTTTCCCAAGAGTAGAAAAGGTTTTGATTCCATTTGGATTATGGTTGATAGGATGATGAATCGGCTCACTTTCTACCAGTTAAGACTACATATGGAGCTTAAGAGTATGCAAGGTTGTACATCCATGAGCTATTGAAGTTGCATGGGTTCCTTTTTCCATCATAAGGGATTGTGGTTCATAATTCACTTCACACTTTTGGTGGTCTTTTCAAAGGGGTCTTGGAAAAAAAGTTCACCTTAGTATGATCTTTCACCCTCAAACGGATGGGCAAGCCGAAAGGACAATTCAAAGGTTGTACACATGCTTAGGGCATGTGTATTGGAGGTAAGGGGTAGTTGGGATGACCACCTTCCATTGATTGAGTTTGCCTACAACAATAGCTATTACTCTAGAATCGGTATGGTTCCATTTAAGGCCCTTTATGGGAGACGTTGTAGATTATCGGTGGATTGGTTTGAGGTTGGAGAGGTGGCTTTATTGGGGCCGGATCTGGTTATGGAGGCTCTTGAGAAGGTTAGGATGATTAGGGAAAGGTTGAAAACAGCCCAAAGTCATCAAAAATCTTATACCGATGTAAGAAGGAAAGACCTAGAATTCCAAGTGGGTGATTGAGCCTATTTGAAGGTTTCTCCAATGAAAGATGTGGTCTATTTTGGTAAGGGGAAGTTAAGTCCAATGTATATTGGTCCTTATGAGATGCTAAGGAGGGTTGGCAAAGTAGCTTGTGAGTTGAAGTTGCCTAGTGAAATGAATTCGGTCCATCCAGTGTTCCATGTCTCTACATTGAGAAAATGGGTTAGTGAGCTTAATGCTGTTGTGCCTCTTGATGTTGTGGGTGTTGTTGAGGATACCTTGACTTATGTGGAGGTCCCGGTTCAGATTTTACATAGTTCTAAGTGGCATCCATTAAGGTCCTTTGGAGGAATCAACAAGTCGAAAGTGTTACTTGGGAGGTCGAAGTGCACATGCAAAAGTGGTATCCTTATCTTTTCCGCCCCACTCAAGCCTAAGGTACTAGTTCTAAGTCCCCCTAAATGATCTCAAGTCTTATGTTTCAGGCTCTATGTCATTCATATGCATTCATGATTAAGTTGTCAAGTTATGATGATTTTTGCACGTATGTGGAGATTTTGAAAAGGGTGTTTTAAATGTGATGTTACATTCTTGTTGGGGCTGATTTGTTTATGATCATTCTTGTCTTATATGTCTCTTCTATATTCAGGGATGAATTTTCCTAAGAGGAAGATATTGAAACGACTCCAAAAAGTACCTCGGAATGCTCAAAATTTTAATTTCCATATATCTCAAAATTCGTGTGTTATTTCAAAAATCCGACTTCATATTCTTGTTCAAGGTGTCAAAATTAGGTGAAAAAGGATCGAACCTTGATTTAAGAGCGAAATATTGGCAATTGTAAGTTTTTAAGTGACGATTTCCATTAAGCACTGTGCGATGCTGGCACGATGCGCAAGCAGCCAATTTCAGTGTATCTTTTTTAGTTCGTCCAAAATTTTCTGAGTGTTGGGCCCAAGGTTCCTAAACACATTTTTACTTATACTTGGCCAAATTCCACTCTCATATCATCCTAAACATTTCCCAAAACTCACTCAAACAGTAGCTATATTTTCACTCACAAAATTCTAGTCCCAAACCTCATCCCAAGCCAAGGTTTTCCTTCAAGGTTTTTTTTCAAGCTTCAAGTCTCCATCTGCAATCTTCACCAAGTTCATCTCTAAGCTAAGGTATGTAGGTTTTAGCCATTGGGTTTTTTCACCCATGGTGCTCTAATCTCTTTTTTACTCAACTTGCATGATTTAAAGTTGATTTTACATGTGGGTCTTGGATATTAAGAAATTCACTACACAGTGATTTGAGTTCACGAAAGTATGGTTGTTTTAGCATGTTTTGAGCTCTAAATCTTGAATCTAATGTTGGATTTGATGAGGGGTTTTGATGTGAACGTCTTGGGGGTGCAGAAAGGTGTTGATTGATGATTTTACAACAGATTTTCTTGCATGATTTCATATCTAAATTGCATGGTATTTTACCTCATTGCACATTCCCCAAGAGTTTGATAAAATGTCCAGCTAGGGTTTCTTGTGGAATTGAAGGTCCAAAGCATGAGATATGATATGAATGATGTTATGATGATGAAAAGAGTTTATGTATATGATATTGTCACGCAAAGTCCCGTTAGGGCGGACTAGCACACATTGTCGCTAAGGCCCGGGAGAACCAACATGTATCTATGCGCCTTTTATATATATTATAAGGGATTCCTACGTTCCACATGCCTTTAAGATAGTAAATAACAAGCCAAAAGGAGATGCATATGACTAGGCCGTTGGGGCCATGGTGTTTAAAGTACGAGACATGACCACACATTTATATACACAGTCTACAAAGCCTCTAGATAAGGAAAAGTATCTGATAAGGGTCGAGATAGGCTCTGCTCGACTAACTATACAATACAAAAATATAAGCTCTAGACACACAAAGGTCCGAAGCAACCTGGAGCTTGGTAACAACTGCCAGATATCCTGTATTCCTACTGGGGAGATCTACTAGCACCTGTACCTGCAGCATGAAATGCAGGTCCCCGGTAAGGGACGTCAGTACGAGATAATGTACTGAATATGTAAGGCAGGAAATACTGTATATGAAGTAATAACTCAAATGAAACTATGCACTGTGTAGGATAAGAGACCACCTTTAGTTATACTATGGGATCATGTACTTTATGTTCTTTTTATTATTTTACCTTTATTGTATAATCTGTGCTCAACATATAATACAAATGATCAGCTGATCAGTGGTAAATCTATATAGGGATCGGCCCTGGCTAGGCTTTTCCTTTAACCCCTTGGGCTACCGCCCGTGATAGGATTCACCCTGGCTAGGTGATTCTTCTACCCTTTGGGTTACCACCCATCAATAAGCAATATACTTTACTTTATCTTTCAATTACCTTTGAGATAATTGTCGTAATATTGGAGCTGTAGGACTGTAGATACAACATATGACATGTAAATAATCACAAAAGACAACACCACAATGAAAGGAGTAAGTTACACAAATAATGAAATGCATAAGAGGTAGAACAACACATGAACATTATTTAGTAGAACGAATTCATGTAACTTGGTATCCAAGTATGTATGTAGATTTAATGGTGACTATATGTGGGAGCATATGAACATGTGAAAGAGTTGAGACACGGTTAATAGCTATGTCAGAGTTGGTACGTGCGTTTATGTGCCAAGGAGGGATCTATGTTTCATGCCAAATAGGACAAAATCAAGTAGCCTTACATACCTCGCTGTTCGACCTCGGTATTACCTCGAGATAACCTTCACTTCCTCAAAATATTTATCTACAATATAGTAGGTGATAAAACTAGCATTAGCAGCTAATAGATACATCTTGGCAACTCAATCTCAATAAAAAAACAACACATGGGCAGCAAGCATATAATCATAAATCCGAGCGTATTCTTTCAACCTTACCCCTAGTCATATTTTTTAATACACATTCTCATATACATATCATGAGCAGCCTATTTTAGTGCCATAACAGCCTTAAAACAGCCTATAAAGCACAACATATAACAATTCTACACAACATACAAATAGGTGGCATAACGTTACGTCCCTTTGCCACATTTTGACGTCGACAATCCCGAACCTATTTCAACTTTACCCAAACTGTCCTCAACACATCTATACACAAAAACATCCTTAAAACAATCTTAGAACAGTACCAAAGCAATCATGAAGGACGTGAGGCAATAGCCTTCCATCCATCAGCCCATAAGTTCGTACTAAGAACACAATTGTGATATCCTATAAGAACTCACTCTTTGGATTATAAAAGTGGTGCAGCAACATTTGTACATCATTAAAGAACCAATACTCATTAAGAACAATATCCTCCCTTCATAATCAATCCAACCAAAAAGAGAAAATCTTCCAAATAAACAAGAAAAAATGTATAACAATCTTGGAACA
>JAOTQR010092169.1:0-32319 GCA_025774065.1 Solanum ossicruentum | reverse complement strand
ACACAGAGAGAGAGAGAGAAGAATAAGGAGAAGAACAAAAGAGGAGGAGAGAGATGAAAGAAGGGAGAGGGAAAAAAAAGGAGAGCAACAGTGATATTTGAATATGTAGTATATCTGATTTAAAATTTGATATAAAATAATTAATAAGTGAGACAAATATGTAAGTATGTTATTAATATATATTCTAGGGATATTTTTGTAATTAGCCAGTTTAAAAATCAAATAGGTCAAATAAAAATTATAGAGTAGATTCACATACACAAGCCCATTAGTTATAGAGCTACTATATATGCAGCGATCAAAAGTGTTAAGTGTTTCTCTAAGTTTAGCCTTTCATATACCAATTTATTTGTGTATTTCCTCCTTATTATGTTCAAAGAGGAAAATTCTCAAACTATTGAACAAATAGATAATCGAATGGTTGCTCCATATTATGGCCTGATAGAAGAAGTTCGCGTGATGGTTGTGGATGATGACAATGAGTTTATTACTAAGATGAGTGATTTTCTAAAGTCTTATGACTATAAAGGTAACATCTGTAAAAATTTATAGAACTTATAACCTTTGGTCCTTTGATATAATTAAATTTTATGTGATTTTTCTTTTATATGAAATTTGATTGATATGATGATGTTATGTCATTAATTTTTAACATTGATCTCTTTTTAAAATTTTGTTTCTATATCTAGTAACTCGTGAATTTCTCTTTTTCTTGTTAGCATATGTTATTGTAATTGTCGTTAAATTAAATGTATATGGTTATAAAGAACCAAATCATCTATTTTTGGCTCTTGATATAAGAATGTACACACTAGATTAGCTTCTATTTCCCTTCAGGGATACAATTTATGTTAATTTTAATTATTTAATCTACTTACATTTGAGTTTTACACTAGATCTTTTTGTAGTAAAAGGGAAGAAAGATGTTCTTTGTCAATTGTCCTAGAATGACAAAGAGTTGGAGATAAAAAAAAAAATTTCATAAATTATTTTTGAATATCCAGATCATTGATTTTTATAGATTTATCTACATTTAAAAACAAATCTTGCTTGGGTAGTGGTGGCACAAGATTAGGGCAACAGGAGGAAAGAGAAACAAGCAAGGTAAGACAAAATAAAAACTTGATATGACTTTTTGAGAATTATTTTTTTTGTTTTCTTTTATTGGGTGCAAATTAAAAAGTTGAAAAGTCTTGTTTCATACAATTAAAACATTTGCCTTCCCTTTTTTTGGTATAGTTTAAAATTGCTCTAAATTTCAAGTAGTTTTTTTTTTCTCCTTTTCTAATTCAACAAAACTCACCTTTTGAAAAAGTTTTACTAATTGTTTTTAATGTACTCATGTTATTTGATCCTTTTGACCATGCTCACATCTTAAACTTTTTTAAAAAAGTTAATGTATTAATTCTTTTCCTAATTTGAAAAAAAAAAAGAGAATAAAATTGGATCTAGATTAAGGGTTACTTACACAGTTTTTTGGTCTCAACATTAATTGTTAAGATTATAAATACATCTCCTAATATTTGAAAAGCATAAGTAAATGCTATAATTATTATCCAAAAAAAAAAAGTTCAAAAGGATGATTCTCTTGAGCTATTCTACCTTATAAAATAAAAAGATATACAACTTATGTGCTTATGATTTTTCTTTATTTGTTTTTGGTTTCTCAATAACTTTGTTAGTATTTATTTATTGTTCCCTGTTCAAAGTGTGTTAAATTGAATTTTATTACTAGCAACTTATATCAGTACAATGTAATATCAATATATAAAGCAAGTAACTTAGTAGTAGTAACAGAAGTAATTAATTAGAATTTGAACGTTAATTTTAGTGATAAGAAAAAGAATGTATCAAAATATGATTTAAAAAAAGAAGAAAGTTTTTTCTCTTTTATTTATCTTTAAGAAAATTTTAAAACACAAAGTCAATCCCTAAATAATGAGTTAGTGATTCTTTCAAAGCACTAAAGATAAAACGACGTGATAGGTGTAATTCATTAAGAGCTATTATAATAAATAATACATTTTTAAGAAAGTTGTTGATTTGCCACTTAGTATGCTATAACAATTTAGGATTCTTTCGTCGACTTATTGGTGAATGTAATTTTTCTCTTATACATAGATAAGATTCCTGAATTTAATTACATATCAATATAATAATATTTGAGACGTTTAATAATACATAAATTTTATACAACTTTCTGTTAATGTAGTCATATTCAAATGAATTAGTTATCTATTTGTTGTCAAGATAAAAAATCATTGCTGGAATAATGAATCAGTCATATGAGGATATTATCATGTATCAAAAATTCTCTCTCTTTGTTAAATCGTATAAACTTATTAGCTTCAAATTGATGAAGTATAAATATGTCAGCACTTTTGATCTTATTTTTTTAGGGCATTGATAGTACCAAAAAAACTGGTGTTTATTTTCAGTAAGTTATTTGATAAATTAATTTTAGCAATACATTTTTATATGATCTTTCCTATTCTACATTATTCAATTATTTATCCAAGATAGAACTGTATATAGTATTATTTTGTGAACCTATCTAACATTGCACGCATGAAAATGTGTGATTGCATAAAATAAAGTGCAGCAATATAACCTGAAAAATTATAGTTGAATTGTCATATCCTTTTGATAATTATATAAAAGTTTCTTCACTTACCTTCAAAAATTATTGATGCAGTTACAACAGTTTGTACAATTTCAGCAGCAACGTCAATGCTTTTCAAAGAAAAAGAAAAAATTGATGTGATTATAATTAATTCTCATTCATCGAACATGCTTTCACTAGATCTCTTAGCTAAGACTGTGGCGATGGATATAATTTCATTATGTAAGTATTAACTCTACTCTTTCACTTAGGATGTCTATTGTAGGTAAAATATGTTAATTTAATTAATACACTAGAAAAATTAGCCATAAAAAATTCATCATTAATCTATTGCTAAACAATTTTTAGCTAAATGAATTTTATATAGTCTATCGCTAAATAGGGTTAACAATAATTTTCTTGTTTAGTGACATGAATATCGATTGCTCATTTCTGGCCATTTTAAAATTTATGATAACTAGTTATTTTATAATATTATTCTTGTAATGAAAATGCATGAAATTAACTATTCACATAATGTGTGATATAATTATATATATTCTTAATGCTAATTTCTTAGAATAATTATGCAGTTATATGTGATGAACACAATGAACTCACAACAAAAAAAGCTTTGCAAGAGGGGGCTTATCTTTGTATTAATAATCCATTTGAGAAGGAGATTATGAAATATCTGTGGCAATTTGTACTGAGGAAACAAATGAAGAGACATAAAATGAGAGAACAATTAAAAATGAAAAGAGACGAGATCATAAATGTTGCTGATATTAGTACCGAGGTACAAAAAAATGATATTCAAGATGCTGAAAATGATGTGGGCTCAGATGAAAAGAACAAGTTGACAATGAAGAGAGACGGAAAAAATACAAATGAGATTGATGGAAGAGAAAGTCAAAATAGTGATATTAGCATGGTGGTCAGGAAAAGGGCTTGCACATTATGGGATAATGATCTTCATGCGAAATTCATGGAAGCTGTAGATCAAATTGGAAAAGAAAGTAAGTTTATTTTCTCTGTTGATTGAATATTTTAGCAATTCATTTATATGAAACAATATGATAGTACCACTTGATATGTATAGTTAACATCATCTTATTTTTTTATTATAATATATAATAATTATTGTATTTACATGTATCTCGAACTGATTTGAAAATATTATAGTTACTAAGTTATACTTACATTCTTATGGAATATGTAGAATGTCATCCAAAAGAGATCCTTAAGATAATGAACACATCTGATCTTACAAGAGGGCAAGTCGCAAGCCATCTGCAGGTACATTTTTTTATATAAAATAATAGTAAATTAGATATCATTTGTATCAATTTTGTACAATAACAAATATTTTACAAGAAAAAAAATTTATAATGTTATTTTCTCATATTTTATATTACTAGCTTTCATGAAAAGACTTTGTTATCAAACACTAATGTGAGAAATTATTTTTTCTGGAACAATCATATATTTTAATTTTATATAAAAAATAAATAACAAATATTTAATTTAATTTTACTTTCAAATGTAAATATTTAGATATTATTTTAATTATTTCTATTCAAAAGTCTTCTCAAAGCACTAACAAATAAAAGACAATTCGTGTAAATTTTTATTACTTATTTAGTGTCAGAACTTAATTATTCACTGCTCCTTTATAATATTTTGTAGTTCAAAGACATAATATTAAATTAATTTTTAATTAATATTATTTGTAAATTCTTTTATTGTTCACTGAGTATCAAATATAAAAAATATCTACATAAAAGAAATAATTTCGATCATTTCAAATTCACCTAAATAAGAATGAGATTTAGATGATAAAAATATTCATGATCTAACTTTTTTTTTTTTTAATTTTTATAACACCTGTTAGAGTTGCCGTCTCCACAATTGGAAAAATGCTGAAGATCAAAAAGCGACTCGTCACCCATCACGTAAGAGATCGTCAAATAGTTCTCGACAAAATAAAAGCTTTCAAAAAGTTGGGAGGACGTCTTTTCTTCAAGCAAATGTACCAAACTTGCAACATAACACAAACCAAACCCAAAACTTCAGAGAGTTTTCATTTCCAACTCTCAACAGTAACAAAATTTTTCTTGGAGGAGAGAGTCCAACTCAACAACCTTATCACCCACAACTTCAGGCTGAATCACAGTACCCCACCATTGGTAATCCATTCTGCAACCCATTTTTGTCGACTCAAAGTAATTTCAAAAGTGGGCTGCAACAACAATATGGACTATTATTTGGGATGCAAGATCCACAAGGACTAGAAAAAACAGTTAGTGAGAATGCTAGTTATAGACCTAACCTAGCGTTCAACAGTGGATATCATAATACTCTAGGTGATTGTAACTTGATAACAATATGTCCCATGGATCCAATACACATATTGGGAATCCAATATTTCATGACAACAATTTGAATGCCAATGCAAACAATGTGACAACACGTTTAGGCAGAGGAATGATACTTGATACACATGATGAAAATACAAGCAGTCATGAATTAGGAGCAATAAATATAAACGTTCAGCAAGATGGTAGTTTATCAAACATGTCCAATTCAAGCAATGCTGTTGTGGCATCATATGAGAGAGAGGTTGAAGAGAGTAATGCAATTGAGAAGGAAATTTGGGACGCTTATTTTGAGTTCAACAATATAGATTCTCTCTCACAAGATCCTGAACCTCCGAGTACTCAACCACCCAAGGAGTAAGATAGTGAGTTTGGTCAAGTCTACTCCCATGATCAGGTTAGTACTTCTATCTAATTGGCATCATATATATTTAATATTTGATTATTGATATAAGATATGATAAGTGTAAGTTTCAAATAGATTTATTTTCTTCAAGAAAATATTTTGTTAGACCCACAATATCTTCTAGATTTTATCTTAAACCTAGCTATATATGCAGGTGGCCGTAGCATTGATCAAGCATCCAATTTTCGCTAATAGAAAATTATTTTGAGGAATCAAAAAATATGATGATTCAGTGCAAGCAAGACTATCAAATGACAACTCTTATAAGGGCTCTTTGTAGTAACAAGTTGTCTTCTCAAGTGGAAAGTTCATTTTTCATATTTCTAAAGACTATTTTGTTTGGTATGGTTCACATTGTTGATTAGTTTTGTTTTTTAATTTGAAACTCATGGCCGTATAAAATTATAGTCTATCATTTATTTGTTGACATGGCCTTATTGTTTTATAGTATCGAACAATCTATTGTCATTTCATAATTTTCAGGTTGGCTGATTATACATTATATATGAGTATCGAACAATCTATTGTCATTTCATAATTTTTAGGTTGGCTGATTATACATTATATATGAGATTGTTTTTGGCGAGACTATTTACATTGCATATCAATTTATATAATATTTGATATATTGTTAACATTTGTGCAATATATTTTTTTATAATTACACTCATATTAGCTTTCAGGCAAATTCTTTGTTACTTTTTTTTTATATATATAATTTTTTTTTGTTCATTTATTCATTCACATTAATCACATTGCAAGTTTTTCAATGATATATTTCTCCATTGTAACTAAATTTTATATCATCTAGTCATTTTCACTTACTATAACAAATAGCATAGAATTGGAGTAGCAAATGATAATATTTCGCAATATATTATATGCAACGATATCAAAGGAAGTGATTGAAAAGAAGAAAAATTATGATGCGCATCAATATATGAATTTTTTATGGTGAGACTGATATTGTGATTGATAGATTTCTAACTAGTTACACTAGTAGTTGGATTTTCATGGTGAGAAATCTTCATCAATATGTGTGGATCAGTTAGATAAAGGTAATGAAATGCAAGATATGTTACATGAAGTATTTGGAATTCCTCCGACATCTAGCTTTGTTGATGTGAACAAAAGTGGTAATGGATTTGATAGTTCAATACAACATAATAAGGAGTTCGATAAGAAGACTGAAGAATTTTTAAATTATTGAAAGAAGTTGAACGTGATTATACCTTGAAAGCAAGTATTCTATACTTTTGTTTCTTGTTTGTCTTTTACATTTAAAGTGTCTCAATCAGTGGAGTAACAATTCATTTTTCATGTTACTAGAGTTGTTAAAAGGTGTGCTTCCCGAAGGAGAAACATTACCTAAGTCCTTTAATGATGCCCAAAAAAAAAATCATTAAAGGTTTAGGACTTGAATACAAAAAAATATATACATGACCAAATGATTGTATGATTTATTGAAATGAGACTGAAGATCGAACAAATTGTAAGATTTGTAGAACTCCAAGACACAAATAGTTTAAAGGTGATACAATTAATAACAATTCAGAAACTTCAAAAATTTTGGCAAAAGTGTTTAGATACTTTTCATTGATACCATAGCTTCAAATGCTATTAATGTCGACTAAAACATCAACCCAAATGATATGACATGTTAAAGGTCGTACAAAAGATAGACAATGTAACATCCTGCTGACAGTATAGCTTGGAGAAAATTTGATAAAACACATGTAGATTTCACTCAAGATCCTTGAAATGTTAGACATGGATTGACTTCTGATGGCTTTAGCCCATTCAAATCTATGTCTATCTCATATAGCAGATGGTCAGTCATCTTGATTACTTATAACTTGCCACCATGATTGTCTGTAAAAAAAAAAACATATATAACATTATCAATGATTATTGGTGGCCCTCATGCACCAGGTAACCATATTCATATCTATCTATGACCCTTTGTTGATAAGTTAAAAGAATTATAGATTGGTATTGCCACTTATGATGCATCAAATAGTCACATTTTTATAATGTGTGCAGTGCTTTGGATAATAATGATTTTTCAGCACTGGGTAACTTATCAGGATATGACATGAAAACAAGATATCCTTGTCCATGTTGTCTTACCAAGACTAAATTTAAAAGATTGAAAATGGAAACACTATTGTTTCATGTCTCATAGGCGATTGTTATCTCATGATTATAAGTTTTAAAAAGAGAGTTATATTCGCTGGCCTTACAGAATTGGAGTTAGCACCTAAATGATTGCTAGGAATTGAGGTCTTTAAGCAAATAAAAAAATACTATAAATAAATTTGGAAAAGATTCATTGGCCAAACCTCGTAATAGGAAATGGGGGATATTAATGATGTTGATCATGTGTAGCAAAATATATGAAATAAAAAACATATATTTTTTAAGTTGAAATATTGGAAAGACAATATGAGTCTTCAGAATCTTGACAGAATGCATATTGAGAAGAACATATTTGACAACATATTTTGGATATTATTAAATATTGATGGTAAAGAAAAAGATAATTTAAAATCTCGTTTGAATTTACATGAGATAGGGATCTAAAGATCTTTGTATCATAAGAAAAAAGCTAATGAAAAATGTTATCTACCAACTGTATATTTCACATTAAGCAACACACAAAAAGATATGCTCTTATACGTTTTAAAAGAGGTGAAAATTTCAGATGATTATGCTTCAAATATCTCAAATTGTGTTGATTTTAAGAACCACACTTTGCATGGGTTAAAGAGTCGTGACTGTAATATTCTAATGCAACTACTCAGTCCTATTGTCTTGAAGAATCTCCTGCCAGTTAATGTTCTTATTCCATTAATTGAATTAAGTAATTTTGTAGGGGCATTTTTTCAATAATTATGAAGATCGATGAATTAGAAAATCTCCAAGATCGAGTGGCAATAGCTCTTTGTCATTTGGAGAGAATATTTTCTCCATCTATTTTTGATATCACGGAACATCTAGTCATTCATTTAGTCGAAGAAGTACTGTTAGGTGGGCCTTCACAGTATCATTCAATGTCACCAATCATAAGGTAGAATTTTAATATTTTTTATTGTAATTATAAAGAATTGTATTGAACATTTTGAAGTTTTCCATTTTAGATTCTTGCTTAGTCTTAAAAACTATGTAAGGAGTAGAAGTCACCTAGAAGGTTTAATTGTAGAGGGATAGTGATTAAATAAGTGTATGACATTCTGCTAAGGATACTTAGATGATGTGGAGCTAAGTCTAATAGGACATTAAGAAATAATACTTTGTCTAATAAAACTGCAAATCTAGAGGGTTGTTGATCAACTAAAAAAAAAGATTTACTCTTGATGATATTACACATGATTAAGCACACAAACTTATTTTATTTAATTTGCCCTCCATAACTTTGTATCGTGAGTAAGTATTAAATCATAGTACATGAATAATAATTAATTATTAAGTAATAATATCTACAATTTCTTTTGTTAAGTCAATATGTTTTTTACTTCTACAAAGAACATACAAAGAAAATAAAAAACAAAAATCCTTGTCTATCAAGACATGATGTGGATCAGATTTACGATGAAAGATTTCAAATATGATTTAGAAATCATGTATCTGAACCAGCTAAAATATTTTAATATTTATATCACTGTAGCTGTAATGAGAATTTTCAAACTATATCATTACTTTTAAATAGAAGGTTAGAAAATGCATTTGCCTTGTGAGCAAGTATCTAAAGATATTCAACATTTAGCTATTGACCCATCAAAACAAGCAAAAAAGATGGTCAGAAATATATGTAATCGAGTTAGATACTTAAAAAAATCTTATGATGTCAAGAGAAAAAATCAAAATAGTGGTATTATAGTAGAATCTACCACTCAAAGTTATGCAAGTGTAAGAGATAAAAATCTCATTTTAATCGATTTTATGAAATTATCACAGACATAATTAAGTTATATTACACCAAAAAATTCAAGTTTGTATTATTTAGCTATAAATGGGTTAACAACAATACAGAGCTTATTAACAAAGATGTTTATAAATTTACTCTTATGAAATTTTATCATCTGCTCCACCCAAGACACCATTTATCAAATGATCTTTTTATCTTTTCTTTTAAATCCCAACAAGTGTTTTTTATATCCAACATCAAACGAAAAGTGAGTGACAAATTACTGTTAAATTTAAGTCACAAATTTTTATGATTTAGGTTAAAATACATCAAAAATTGAACATAGGAAAGCCATATGGAATGTGACCTGATCAACAGTTGGATGATAATATATTTGAAAGTGAAAATGACATCGAATGGGTTAAAACAGGAGTACGAAGAATAGAGATCGACCAACAAACTTTGGAAAGTACATAAGCATTTGATCAAGATGACGACACATCTTAGCTCTAGTTATTTTTATTTTGTTCTATTACTGCTTTAATTTAGATGATTATTGAACAATAATAAATTTGATACTTTTTACTATGTCATTCAATTGTTAAAATCTCGTATGCTTTTGCATCTTATTATTCATATGCTTATATTTCATATTATTTGACCTGATAGTTAGATATTACTTTATACATTTGGATAGTAGAAAATATTTTTCAATTTGACAGGAATCCTAGTTTTTGAGAAATTTTATTGAAATGACAAGAAAAAGATAGAAAAATTTTACTCAAGATCAGCTTTTATCTAATTCATAGGAGCAACAAGAACAAGAAAAGGAAAGTGTGTCAATGCCTCCACCAGCTCAAAATTTGTCACAAAATGAAAGGCAAGTCAAATATAGTGCCACTTCAAAAAATGATTTCAATAATAAAGACAATCTTTCAGGTATTTTAAATCTAGTTATCTTTTCCTTTTCTGTATTTCAAAGTAATAAATAACTTATTCTTATAAATAATAAATTTTTTTATTTTTTATCTTTAATTATTTCAAATTCTAGTGAGTACATTGAGTAATCTAAGCGATTTAGGGTTCCTACTATGATGCACTCGGGATGGAAAAAAGATGATGGCATATTACATATTGAGTTGAATGATCTTGGACTATCTATTGGGCCGAAAGGATGTATTTGAGTTTATGTCACGGTCCGGACCTAGGGCCTAGGAGTAACATGGTGAATGGGAACCCGAGAGTCCCCAAACAAGTCTTAAAGTATCCATATTCACATCATCGATTTTGAAGTGTAATTGAAAAGTAAATGTATAATATCTAAGGGACGGGAGAATAGGACTCACGCTATGGGGATGACATAGGGAATGAGAGGAACATGAATTCACAAAGCACGTAGCACATAAATACTAGGGAAAGGTAAGTATGACTCACTCTATGGGGCAATCCGGGACATAAGATCTTTCATATCATATCAAATAGTCATATCATAAAGCTCATAACCAAATCACATAACTATATCCAATAGGTAGCTAAGCCACAACATAACGTCCAATCATAACACTTAGCATATAAAAATAAAGGAGTTTACAAGATGTCCAACGATATCTCTAATCATAAGATAGGACGGGGCCCAAGACATAACCCGGGCTCACCCTCAAAGTAAATACATAAATAAAACACCATAAGTAGAGGAAAGGTGGTTTGTCCTTGAAAGATAGGACTCACCACAACAAGCAAAACTCAAGATCATATGGTGGATGAACATAGTCATCGATCCCTACATGGTGAGATCATGTAGACAAAAGTATGCGTTGGTATGTTTGAATGCACTATGGGTGAGATTATGTAGACAAAAGTATGCGTTGGTATGTTCGAATGCACTAAGTATGCGAATATGCAATGCATATGACTTACCAAACTCGCATGTCACAATCTAAGCCTAGGGCCTTGATGTGCTGTCAAATTACAACACATTTGATGCCTAAATATAGTATTTTACATGTTCTTAATGTAAATTTTAATGGTTTGTATGTGTTTTTGTGTTATTCTTACAAAAAATACAGGTTGGTATGATTTTCAGAGAAAATTGAAGATTTTAATGAAGTTTAGGATATACATGCCACCCTACGAGTCATAGCCCAAGCTACGAGTCGAAGTGTGCCTTTGTACCGAGAAACAGTGTTCAAAAATTAGGAATTTGCAAAGTGAAGGTCAGCTATATGAGGCTAACCTACGAGTCGTAGGCATCACTACGATTCGTAGGAGGGGGCCTCATAGCCAAGAACAGTGTTGCCAAAATTTGGACCAAGAACTGCAACTAGAGACTATGAGAAGACACTACCAGTCATAGAGAACACCACGACTCATAACAATAGATCATAGCAGTCAAATCCAAAATGCCAAGTGCTGAATATGAAAGCCCAATTAGGACTCGTATGTCATCCTACGAGTCGTACCTGCGAATCATATTTGCTGCCAGCTGTATTTTTATTTTATTTTTTAGGGTCTATTTGTAAATAGTATAAATAGTTAATGATAAGGTTTTTGAAAGGAGACTGGACACTTTTACAGATTCTACAACTTTGAATATTCTTAAAGAGTATTTTTCTTAAGGTTTAAGATAGATTTTAGGATTTTAATTTAAAGACCCATTATAGGGTATTTGAAATCACTTGTACTCAAACTCAATTGCTGTAAGCTTGTAGGTTCAATATCAAGGTGGTTTTGTTCTTCATTGTTCTTGGGTAATCTCTAAACCATGTTTATTATACTTATTACTTTTGATTTTGCCCTAACCATGAGTGGCTAGTCACCCACAACTTAGGGTTGTGGGAACCATGATGAGTTGACTTGAAATAACTCATACTTTGTGCATTTCTTTATTTGGGTATTTGCATGTATTGTCTATTTCCTTTCATTTTGAATGTTGTTTGGTGGTGGCCAACACCAAAACCTGCCTACTATCATGATCCCGACCAAGGTAGTGACGAATAGGAAAAGGAAAGTAGATGATAGGATTCGATTGATATGTTCTTATCTAATCAACCAAATTTGACCATGGGGCAGTTGACTGGGACAATGGATAACAGTTATTTGGTACACCATGGTTGCTGACCAAGCTCCATGATGAAATTCGATCTTCATCTTCACAAGAGGGCTGGAAGAACCTAGGTTACCGTCCTGCATGCAATGTCTCAATTAGAGTTATGTTATCTGGGATATTTGAGTTAACGATTCATGTGGAACACAATCCCAAAGTTGTCCCTCAATTTGATTGTCTCTTTGCATTAGTAGTATATATTTTTTTTATTTTCTTCATTTCAAATTGCGAACCCCCCTCTCATTCTAAAGAAAATAGTTGAATAATGCTTGAAATAATTGTTAGTGAGTCAACATGGTCAACCCCGTATTCTTCGTGAATTCGACCCTAACCTCTGTTAGGTTTATACTTGATAGCGATTGCATTACTATTGGAGCATGACCATCAAATATTATAGCGTCGTTGTCGGGGAATACAGCTAGGTTCTTTACTTAATTTCACTACCAGTTAGTTCAAGTATTAGTTTCAAGATTTTCTTGTATTTTATTTTTGTTTTTATTTTTGTTGTTCAGTTTTGCTTTCAGGATATACTAGGTTTATATGTCCAACATAAGGAGCCAAGGCAATCCCTTAGTTCCACTCAATTTGGAGATCTATTGAATTACAAGAAGAATGGCCCAAGAAAATGAGGATATCGCGATTGATGAAGCCATTGGTCAAGATGAGGAAGATATGGGTAGAGATGAAAATCCACCTCAAAGAGAATATCGTCCACACCATAGGGAGTTCAACGACAATGCATATGGGTAGAATCAATTTAAGTTGAACCCTATGACCGTAGATGTTATGGGAGCAATACTGTTGCCACCATTACCGGCCGACACTAACTTCACTGTGTCTAGTGGTATCCTACAAATGCTTCAAAATGGTGATTTGTTTACGGGGCTACCTTCGGAGGATCCACATAGCCATCTCTATAATGTTGCATTTATTTACAAGAGTGTGATGGGTACACAAAATCTTTCAATAGATGCGGTTGGTTTAAGAGTGTACCCTCTATCTCTCCTAGGAAATGTGGCAATATGGTTGTCCGAGCTTCCTCAAAGTTTGATCACTAGTTTGGCCGAGCTACAAAGAGCCTTTTTAGAGAGGTATCTTCCAAGGTCCAAAAAGCTCAAGCTCAAAGATCAAATTAACAATTTCAAGCAATTACCGGGTGATTCGATAAGCATAACTTGGGAAAGGTTCACCAAGTGTTTGAGGATGCTTCCTGATCATAAAATTGTAGATGACGCTTTAGTTGAAATCTTATATCGAGCTCTTGATGAAAACAGTCAGGCATGTGTAGACACTATTATCAGTGGCATGTTTCTAGATCAATCTTTTGCACAAATTACTAAAAAAATGGAGAAAATGGTCAAAACAAACCGTGCATGGGGGCAAAGAGAGAGAGGTGATACTGAAACTTCTTGTGCAGTGAACACTAACAATGAGCAAGCAAGTTTAATGAGGAGATTATGCAACAACTTGCTCTACTCTGCACAAGCATGGACTTGGTATTAAAACAAAACCAAGCAAGTGTTCATACGGTGACTCACGAACCTCTTAAGGCCCCTATGTATGAAGAGCCCTTCTTTGATGAAGATGCTTTCTTTGTCAGTAATCAAGCGGTGGGTTTCCAAAACAATGCCCAAGGGTCCAACTCGGACTATTGGAGGCGAGGTTCTGAAAATCAAGGTTGGAACTATAATAGATAGGGTGTGTATAAAGATAACAGTGGCAGTTATTATGAAAGAGAAAGAGCATCGGAGGCCGAATAGGGTCTAAGAGATAGTTATAAAAATGGTCCCTGTATGCCTCCCCACAATCGTGATGTCAGATTTAGCAACTCTAAGATTGAAGAAATGTTTGACAAGTTGTTGAAGTGAGCCAACCATCAAGATGAGACTTTGAAAGTAATGAGATCGGACATTTCAACCATAAACCAAAAGATAGAGTCTCACTCAGTGACCATTAAATAATTGGAGCAACAATTTGGTCAAGTTTATTCTCAATTGAACCAACGCCAAAAATGTACCTTGCCAAGCAACACGATTCAAAATCCAAATATTGATGGGCATTGCATGGCGGTCATGACAAGAAGTGGGAAAAGCACCATAGATCCCCCAATGTCAGTGGTTGAAGATGAAAGCCAAAAGGGGAGTGTTTTTGAGGAACCCAACGTGAATAAAACAAAAGAGCAACCTAAAAGGTATAAAACTTTTCCAAGCGCTCCTCTACCCTTCCCTCAAAGGCTTAAGAAGAAATAAGAGGAAGGTAAGTTTGAGCATTTTCTAGCAATGGTTAAGAAATTATTGGTGAACATTCCCTTGAAAAAAGCTTTATAGAGGATGTCGGGCTATGCAAGATGGATGAAAGATCTAGTCAAGAAAAAGAAAACAGCCAGCCAAGATCCATAAAGTCATTGGCCTAAAAGCATGAGGACCAAGGTGCTTTTACCATACCATGTATGGTTGGGGAGCTCGGATTTTCCAAAGCACTCTGTGGTCTGGGTGCTAGCATAAATTTAAACCTCTGGCCATTTTCAAAAGGCTCGGTTTGGGTACTCCTATTCCTATAAAGATGCGGTTGCTAATGTCGGACAAAATAGTCAAGAAACCTGTGGGAATACTTTATGATGTATTGGTAAAGGTAGATAAATTTTAATTTCCTGCAAAAGTTGTTATACTTGACTGTGATGTTGATTTTGCAGTTCCTATCATTTTGGGAAGGCCTTTCTTAGCTACAGTTTATATGGTTGTTGACATGGAAAAAGGGCTACTCATATTCAGATTTGGTGAAGAAGCAGTTGTGTTTCAAGCTTGCCAACAAGACAGGAAGGATTGCGATTTTCGTATAGTCTTAGTGATTGAAACTATTGATGAGGATGACACAGAGGTCCCGATCGAACTACAGCTAGGTGTCAATACTCTGGAAGCAGTGTTGATGAATTTTGATAGTGATAGCATCCCAGATTATGAGAAGACCATGAATGCTCTCGGGGTGATAGCTGGCCCTAGGCGTCAGACCAAGTTGGAACTAGATCTGAAAAATAGGGAAACCCCACCCACAAAACCTTCCATAGAATCCCCATTGGTATGAGAGTTGAAGGCACTCCGATCATACCTGAAGTATGCATTCTTGGGAGAGAACAATACACTGCCAGTCATCATTGCAAGTGACTTAAGTGAGGAACAAGCAGAGGCCCTTGTATCAATACTCAAACAATTCAAAAAGGATATTGGTGGACCATCGTAGATATAATTGGTATACCTCCAGGAATTTTCACTCACAAAATTCTGCAAGTCAAAGATTATAAGCCTAGCATGAGCATCAGAGATGGTTGAATCCTCCAATACAAGAGGTGGTTCAGAAAGAAATTATCAAGTGGTTATATGCAGGAGTAATCTATCCTATTACTAACAGTGAATGGGTCAACCCCATTCAGTGTGTTTCAAAAAAAGGGGTTATCACAGTAGTGCTGAATGCTAAAAATGAGTTGATTCTTATGCGACCAGTCATCAGATGGAAAGTGTTTATAGATTACAGATAACTTAGTGCCTCCATAGAGAAAGACCATTTCCATATGTCATTCATGGATCTGATGCTTGATAGACTTGCAGAAAATGGTTGGTACTACTTCATTGATGGATATTCGGGGTATAATCAAATTGTCATTGCGCTAGAGGACCAAAAGAAAACCATGTTCACATGCCCTTATGGCACATTTGCATTTAAAAGAATGCCATTTGGATTATCTAATGCTCTGGCTATATTTCAAAGGCTACATGAAACGACCCCAAAACGTGCCCAAAAATGTGCCTCAAAATTGCCGATAATCGTAATTTTCATATATCTCAAAATCCATGCGTGGTATCAAAAATTTGACTTCATATCCTTGTTCAAGGGAATCTAACCCCTATTTTAGATTGAATAATTCACAATTTCAATTTGCAAGTTTATGAAAACATGTCGGTATTCGTGCCCCTGTGTTAATTTTGCTTAGATTTTGTGTTCCGGTCCAAGGCTTTTGAGTTTTGGGCCCAAGCCTTCCCATACGTGAAAATACCTATGTTTAGCCTTATTTTACCCTCATATCATGCAAGACATTCCCAAATAGTCTCTCAAGCACTTAAACAATATTTCATCTCCTAAATTCAAGTCTCAAAACTCATTCGAATCTTAAGGTTCTCATTCAGTGCCCTATCTTCTCATAGGATAAAGATGCTTCTTTGCCTTCCCCTATAATATTTTGAATCTCAGAATTGAACTTCATCTTAGGAGCAGAAAGTCTCCATCTCCATTCTTCTTCAAGGATTCTCCAATGTTAAGGTATGTAGGTTTCTTTCATGGGTTCCTTTCATAGATGATACCAAAAATATCTTTTACCTAAAATTGCATGATTTAAAGTTGATTTTGCTAATGGGTCTTATATATTATGAATTTCACTACACACTATGTTGGAGTTTCATGAAATTGTGATGGTTTTAGCATGTTTTGAGCTATGAATCTAATATCTATTATGAGATTTGATGAAGGGATTTGATGTATGTTGCTTGAGGGTATTACCAAGTATTTATTGATGATTTTACATTGAATTTTCTAGCATGATAACACTCTTGAATTGCATGGTTTTACACTATCCCTACACATCCGTCAAGAGTTTGATAAAATGTCTAGTTATGAGTTCTGAGTTTTTGAAGGTCTAAAGCATGTCATATGAATTAAATTACTTTATGATGATGATAAGAATGTTTATATGAGTTATTTTCATGAAAAAGTATCTATGGTGTTATAAGTAGATTGTTAGGTTTCCACGTTTGTTATGTTCTAGAGAAAACAGAGAAGGCCATCCGTTGATGCTTGAAATTTAATGGATTGATGAGCTAGTTCTATGTTTCCTACCGAAAAGTTTATGCTGTGAGGAAGAATGACTAATGATTCCTACCGAAATGATCATATAGTAATGTATGGACATCCTACCAAAAAGGTTATTCTATATAGTAGAATGACTAATTGTTCCTACCGAAAAAATTATATCATAAGGTATGGATACCCTACCGAAAAGGTCATTCCATAAGGTAGAAAGACCAATAGTTCCACCAAAAAGATCATATCGTAAGGTGGGGATATTCTATCGGAAAGGCCACGCCGTAAGGTAGAATAAATCACGGCTCCTACCCAAAAGATTATATCATAAAGTAGAAGACATCTTATGCTACCTATCAAAAAGACTATGTTGAACGGTAGGAGTATTGATAACACTCTCCAAAAAGGTTATACCATAAGGTGAGTTGGGGCCATTTAGCCCATTTCATGAATGTTGGTTAAAAGGGGTTGAGTATGTATTCCATATTGAGCTTATATTCCTTGACCATGATTTACAAGCATGTTTTACCTTAAACATTGATCATGTATATCATATTGATGTTACACCCATCCTTGCTTATAATTATGCATTTATATTATGTTGCCTATACCTTGCTAGCATTGCATCCTACATACTTAGTACATTCAAACATACTAATGCATAATTTATGCCTATATGATATTACCATGTAGGAATCGGAGCCCCACATGATCATCCTTCTCCACGTGGCTAGTACGATCTCTCTCAATCTCTTTGGTAATTCCTCCATTTCGGGGACGATGTTTATGATCTCATACTTTATTTTAAGACTATCTTCTTTATGTATATGTTGATTATGAGGGTGAGTCTGGTAGCTTGTCTTAGCCCCTCCTCTTATCTATGTAGTAGAGGTGTTGTTGGACATGTCATATGTAATATTATGTACTTTGACTTTCTCTTGACTTTTGATAGTTATGATATGGAAGTTGTCCTTTAGCCTCGTTATTCCTATTTTACTGTATATTTATTATATTTATTACTTCCGGGACCAAGGATGTGTAATAATAATATGTTAAAAGGCTTGCTTGGGGTCGCCTTTGGGTTCCCCATGTGTCGTGTCATGTCTAAGCCCTAGGCTTGGGTGGTGAAATACTTGGTATCAGAGTACTAGGTTATTAGATTCTTGGAGTCCAACACACCGTGTCGATTAGAGTCTTATTCATGGTTGTGTTGTGCACCACAACTATAAGTAGGAGGCTATGAGATGTTTCCCTTCTTTATGGTCTAAGTCATGCTATAGAGTTGAAATAAGTTTTTCCCCTAACAATTATTCTTTTCCATCCTCGTTCACATGCCTAACATAAGAGGAAGAAGAGCCCGCGCTCCTGAGGGACAACCGGCTTATGGAGAGATTCAGGATGCTCTCACTTTACTTGCATAAGTTGTGGCTAACCAAGCTAATCAAGGGGCCCGATCCCCTCAATCTCCTACCCAGGATCTAGAATGAGAGACTTCATGAGGATGAACACACCGAAGTTCTATGGGTTAAAGGTGCATGAAGACATATAAGAGTTTATTGATGAGATTTATAAAGTATTGGCCATCATGGGTATTAGAAAGGAAGATAAGGCAGAGTGGCGGCTTATCAACTCAAAGGGGTAGCACAAATGTGGTTTACTCAATGGAAGGAAGAGATCAGAAACAATAATGTGGTTTTGTGGGAGGAGTTTAAGGTGACTTTTCTTAATCGATTATTCCCTCTTGAGCTTAGGGAGGCTAAAATGGTGAAGTTTATGAATTTGAAGCAAGGGTTGGAGTATGCCCTCAAGTTCGACCAACTCTCTAGGTATGCTCCTTACGTGATTGCTGACCCAAGGGCTAGAATGAATAAATTTGTGATGGGTGTTTTCGATTTGGTAAGTGAAAATTGTCGGACCCCTATGTTGATTAGTGACATGTAATTGTCCTATTTGATGACTTATGCTGAACAAATGGAGGAGAAAAAGTTGAGGAAAAAAAGGGGTAATGAGGCCAAGAGGGCTCGACTTGATGGTGGCTCCCAAGGTATAGAGTCCAATGATGCTCCAAGTAAAAAGGTAAGAATAGGGTGTCAAACCCAAGGCCCCAAGGTGATGATGGATTGACTCATCCTAGATGCCAAAAAATGTGGGAGGAAACATGCTGGTAAATGTTGGAGGAACATGAGTACATGCTTTGGGTAGGGGAAATGGGCCACAAAATTCCAGATTGCCCATATGCTCAAAACAAGGGTAAAGATAGTTATGTTGATCAAGGGGATGCGCTAAGACATAATCGATGCTATGCTCTTCAAAGGAGGCAAGAGGTAGATGAGGAAACGTATATTGCTACTGGTATGTTGAAGTTTCCTTGAGTTAGATGTGTGTGCATTGTTGGGTCCGGGTGCCATTATTCCCTTCATTATTCTTTTGTTGCTTATGGCCTTCTTGTGTGTGTCCTGAGTTTCCATGTGAATCTCTTGTTTCTTACCGTTTCATTAAGTCAATTATTGCTAGAAAGTTTGTAAGTATTGTTCTGTGGTCATGTTGTATCTAGGTCTTTCCTTGTGATTTTGTTGGATTGGATGTGGTGAGTTTGAGATCATGCCTGGAGTGGATTATTTGCATGCATGTTGTGTCTCCTTTGATTGTAGTGCCCATGGAGTTAGATTCCAACTCCCTAGTAGACCCATCCTTAAGTGGAAGGTGGTCAAGAGGTAGCAAAAGAGGTAGGCCCAATTCTTGTCTTAAGGTATAATGGATCTCTAAGGATTGCATATATCATCTTGTGAAAATTAGGTGTGTTGAACCTAAGTTATCTTGTTTATTGAGTTGTTGGTGGTGGTAGATGAGGCCTTGAATATCCTTTCTGATATGTTGAATTTGGGATATTGTCTTTTAATTTGCTAGTGCACTGGCTATGTCTATAGGTCTCAGGGATAGGGTCTCTAACCCCTAACTTGTTGTGTTTATGGTGGTCCTTAGTGTTGATATGTTGGTTTGTATCTGGAAGTGAGGAAGAGCTTGTGAATCGTTTAAGGGTGATGTTGTGAATTTTGATGTATGTGAGGTTGCTTGTGAATCATGGGTAGTGGGAGTCTTTGGAGTAATAAGAGGATAGTTGGAGAAGTTAATCGGTTGACTAGGTTAGCAATGAAATTGGGTGAAGTTGAGAATGGTTGTGTAGTGGTTTTGATGGTTTTAACTTTCTTTGATTGGGGATGGGGGGTCTAGTTTGAGAAAGGCCTCAATCCCGCCTTAATAGAGTTGGAGGTTTTGGGTGAAAGAGGGTAGAGTGGAGATTGTCTCCCAATAGGGAGATGTTGGTTTATGGTACCAAGTGGACTATGTGTGATTATGGTTGGCAATCAAGTTCATGGTTTGTGGGTTCTTAAAGAGTGTTGAAGAAGCTTGATAAGGTTGCATGCGAATGGAAACTTGCCTATGGGTATGGGCATGGTTCGTTCAGTTTTTCATGCTTCTAAGTTGAAGGGGATGTGTTGGTGGCTCTAATGCTATAGAACTCTTTGAGTTTGCGAGTATTGTGGAGGATAAGTTGGCTTAGGAGGATCTTTCGGTGGGAATATTGGATGATTGGCTAGAAAAGTTGATTATTAAGGGTGTAGTGTTTGTCAAGGCCTTTAGGATGATCGCCAAGTCAGTAGTGTGTCTCGGGGAGCTGGAGTGGGCATGAAAGACAATATCTGTACCTCTTTTTCAAGCCCAAGATAGAAACTGATGCCTTCATGTGATTTCAAGTCTTAAGTTCAACCTTCATGTCATTGAAGACGTTCATCTTTAAATTGATAAGTTCATGATGATTTTACACTTATAGTGAGATTTTTGAAATGATGTTTAAATGTATTGTTGCATACTTATGGGGGCTAAAATTGTCATATTTGCATCTCTCATCTACGTCTCTTTGACATTTGGAACTGAATGTTCCCAAGGTGGAGATATTGAAACTACTCAAAAAGTGCCCGAAAATATGCCTCGAAAGTGCCTAGAATCGTAATTTTCATATATCTCAAAAGTCATGTGTGATATCAAAAATCTGACTTCATATTCTTGTTCAGGGGGTCAAATTGAGTGGGAAATGAGTCTAACCCCGATTTTAGAGAGAATGATTCACAATTTCAATTTTCCAAGTTTACGAAAAACAGTGGGCATTCGCGCCCCTGGTGCGACACGCCAAGGGCGCGCCCCTATGTTAATTTTGCTCAGATTTTGTGTTCTGATCAAAGGCTTTTGGGTCTTGGGCCCAAGCTTTCCCATACATGAAAATACCTATACTAAGCCTTATTTCACCCTCATATCATCCAAGACATTCCCTAATGCTCTCTCAAATA
Organism: Solanum ossicruentum; assembly: GCA_025774065.1. Taxonomy (NCBI): domain Eukaryota; kingdom Viridiplantae; phylum Streptophyta; class Magnoliopsida; order Solanales; family Solanaceae; genus Solanum; species Solanum ossicruentum. The sequence continues at coordinate 10,729 of JAOTQR010092169.1, read as the reverse complement.
CTTAGCCAATATTTCATCTCCTACATTCAAGTCTCAAAACTCATCTGGATCTTAAGGTTCTCATTCAAGATTCAAGTATCCATCTCCAGTCTTCTTCCAGGATTCACCAAAGTCAAGTTATATGGGTTCATTTCATGGGTTGCTTTGACCCATGATACCTAAGCTCTGTTTTACCTGAAATTGCATGATTTAAAGTTGATTTACTCGTGGGTCTTATCTATGATGAATTTCACTGCACACTATGTGGGGATTTCATGAAATTATGATGGTTTTAACATGTTTTGAGTTATGAATCTAAGATCTATTGTGAGATTTGATGAGGGGTTTTGATGTATGTTGCTTGAGGGTGTTACCAAATATCTATTGATGGTTTTACATTGAATTTTCTAGCATGATAACACTCTTGAATTGCATGGTTTTACAGTAGTCCTAAACACCCGTCAAGTGTTTGATAAAACATCTAGTTATAGATTTTTGAGTTGTTGAAGGTCTAAAGGATGACATATGAGTTGAATGACTTTATGATGATGATAAGAATGTTTATATGAGTTATTTTCATGAAAAAGTATTTATGCTGTTGCAAGTAGATTGTTGGGTTTCCAAGTTTGTTGTGTTCTTGAGAAAATGGAGAAGGCCATCCATTGATGCTTGAAATGTAATAGTTTGATGAGCTAGTTCTATGATTTCTATCGAAAAGGTCATGCTGTATGGTAGAATGACTAATGATTCCTACCGAAAAGATCATATAGTAAGGTACGAACATTCTACCAAAAAGGCCATGCCGTAAGGTAGAATTACTAATGGTTCCTATAGAAAATATCATATCATAAGGTATGGACACCCTGCCGAAAATGCCATGCCATAAGGTAGAAAGACCAATGGTTTCCACCAAAAAGATTATATCATAAGGTGTGGACATTCTATTGAATAGGTCATGCTATAAGGTAGAATGAATCACGGCTCCTACCCAAAATCATAAAGTTGAAGACATCTTATACTACCTATCAAAAAGACTATGTCATATGGTAAAGGGTGTTGGTAACACTTTCCAAAAATGTTATACCGTAAGGCGAGTGGGGGCATTTAGCCCATTTCTTGAAAGCTGGTAAAAAGGGTTGAGTATGTATTCCATATTGAACTTACATTCCTTGATCATGTTTTACAAGCATGTTTTACCTTAATCATTGATCCTGCATGTCATGTTGATGTTATGCCGATCGTTGCTTATAATTATGCATTTCACTTCTGTTGCCTATCCCTTTCTGGCATTGCATCCTATATACCTAGTATACTCAAACATACTAACGCATACTCTATGCCTTCATAATGTTACCATGTAGAAATCTGAGCCCCACTTGATCATCCTCCTCCACGTGGCTAGTATGATATCTCTCAAGCTTTTTGTTGAGCCCTCGATTTTGGGGATGATGTTTATGATCTTGTACATGTTTTCACGACTATCTTGTTTTATATATATGTTGACTGTGAGGGTGAACTCTGTAGCTTGTCTTAGCCCCCTCTCTTATCTATGTAGTAGAGGTGCTATTGGATATGTCATGTGTAATGTTATGAACCTTAACTCTCTCTTAACTTTTGATGTTTATGATATGGAAGTTATCCCTTCATTGTCCCTATTTTACTCTATTGTTGTTGTATTTTATTGCTTTCGCGACCAAGGATGTGTAATGATATGTTAAGAGGCTTGCTTGGGGTCCTCTTTGGGTTTCCCATTCGCCGTGTCACATCTAGACCTTAGGCTTGGGTCATGACAATGCATGATGTCTATTTTTTTTGACATGGTGGAGAGTACTATTGAGGTATTCATGGATGATTATATTGTGGTTGGTCAATCATTTGAACACAGTCTATTACATTTGCATGATGTTTTGCATAGTTATGTCAAAAGTCACCTAGTGTTGAATTGGGAGAAGTGTCATTTCATGTTCAAAAAAGGTATTGTGCTAGTTCATAGAATTTTAGGTAAAGGCATTGAGTTGATAAATCAAAAATTGTGGTGATGGAGAAATTTCCTCCACCAATCTAAGTAAAAGGTGTTAGGAGCTTCTTGGGCCATGCAGGATTCTACCGATGCTTCATCAAATATTTCTCCAAGATTTCGCATCCCTTGTGCAAACTATTAGAGAAAGAAGCCAACTTTGTGTTTGATGATACTTGTATGCAAGCTTTTGAAGAATTTAAGAGGAGGTTGACTTCAACACCTATTATTGTGCCGCCAAAGTGCTTTGAACTAATGCGTGATGCTAGTGGGGTTGCATTAGGTGTTGTTCTATGACAACATAAGGAAAAAGTCCTACATCCTATCTACTCTGCGAGCAAAGCATTGAATGTAGCCCAAAAACACTATACGGTCACAAAACAAGAGTTGCTTGCATTGGTCTTCACATTCTAAAAATTTCAATTATACTTGTTGGGAGCCAAAGTGATAGCGCACACGGACCACTCAATACTCAAGTATTTGATGGCCAAGAAGGATGCAAAAACAAGATTGATCAGATGGGTTCTTCTATTGCAAGAATTCAACTTTGATGTGATTGATAGGAAGGGCAAGAGAATCAAGTCGCCGACCACCTTTCCATTTTAGAGGATGAGGCTATAGTGTAGTTTGATGATGGTCTTGATATTCATGATTCCCTTCCTGATGAAAGAGTGTTGGCAACTTCATCGCATAATCTTATACCCTGTTTGCATATTATTCTAACTTCTTGGTAAGCGATATTGTACCTCTTGACCCAAATATCTATCAAAGTCGTAGGTTCATGCATGATGTACAAAAATTTTTTCGGGATGAGCTGTACCTATTTCTTATATGTGCTGATTGGATCATCCATAGATGTGTTTCAGAAGTGAAAATGCTGAGCATTCTCGAAGCATGTCACTCCTCATTAGTAGATGGCCATCACAGTGGAGCTCATAAGGCTTATAAGGTGCTACAGTGCAGATATTATTGGTGTTCTATACATCAAGATGCTCATGATTATGTTAAGTCTTGTGACAGATGTCAAAGAGAGGGTGGAGTATTGCGGAGGCAAGAACTTCCGCTTAATCCATTTTGGTGATCTTGACTTCATAGGTCCCTTTATTAGCTGTCACGGGAATAAGTATATCCTAGATGCTGTTGACTGTGTCGCTAAATTGGTAGAGGCCATAGCTTTGTCAAACTATGAGGGAAAGAGTGTCATGACTTTCTTTGATGAAACATCTTTTCCAGGTTTGGAACACCTCGAGCAATTATCAGTAATGGAGGTTCTCATTTTTATAACAGGCTTTTTAAAGCTCTCCTTTAGAAATATAGTGTGAAGCATCGTGTAGTAACACCTTACCATCCCCAAACAAGTAGGTAGGTAGAAGTATTGAATAGAGAAATTAAGCAAATTCTATCCAAGACTGGGAATGTGAATCGCACCGATTGGTCTCAAAAGTTGGACAATGCATTGTAGGCCTACCGAACCGCGTTCAAAACACTGATTGGTATGTCCCCATACCAACTGGTATTTGGAAAGGCTTGTAACTTGTTAGTTTAACTTGAGTATAAAGTGATGTAGGCATTAAAGAAGCTAAACCTAGATTGGAATAAACCAGCAACATCTAGGCTAATGCAGATTAATGAGCCTGATGAGTTCAGACCTAGAGCATGTGAGTGCTCTACATCGTACAAACAAAGAATGAAGGTTCAACATGACCACCGAATTGAGAACCGCCTATTCGCTCCACGGGACATGGTGTTGCTTTACAACTCTAGATTAAAGTGGTTTCCTGGGAAACTCAGATCTAAGTGGATGGGTCCGTTTTGAGTAAAATGAGTCTTCTATCATGGTTCCATCGAGTTAGAAAGTCAAGATGGAAAAATCTTCAAGGTTAATGGTCAAAGAGTAAATCTCTACATGGGAGATATAGAGGAAATTATGAAAATGGAAGAATGGGACCTTGAGGAGGCATAAGTGCTAAACCTTGGCTCATTGTACCGCGACACTAAATCAGGCTCTGCTTGGGAGGAAACCCAACGTATGCCCCTTATTTTTCTTTTTTACTTTTGTTATCTATTTTGAGGACAAAGTATCGACTTTTTGGTGGGGTATGGGAAGTTATGGACTAAGGTAAAGTCTGAGTAGCCTTTAGTCCATAGTTATCCTATTTTTGATCTCATAGTTAACTTGTCGTGTTTTGTTTTTCTTGTGAATTAGTTTACTTTCTGTTGAACCGGCATGGTTAGGTTTTGTAGATAATTTGTAGATATATAATGATTTTTACTTTTGGCATGTATATATTACTGAATGGTTTTATTAATGTTTTGAAAAATGGGTACCCTCCAAATTTTTTGGATTATTAGTTACTATTGCAACCTTGCATGTGATTGGTTTGGAAATGTCTGTTCTGATGAAACAAAGGCAAGTTGATGCTTGAAGCATGACCTATGAGTCTATCATTGATTGTGTATGCTATGCCATGAGTGTGTGAGCAAATTTTTCTCATATTCATGCATTGTATACTGACTCAGAACTTGCCTTGTTACTTTTATTGGATGGGAAATCTTGGTTGATTAGGAAAGGATCTTAGGCTATACCTCTTTAAGTTAGTCCATTTTTGCCAAAATGAATTACCAAATATAGTAGTTTACCCCCTTTGTTCCAAATGTTTGAACCTTGCATGTCCTTTTTCTTTCTTATATCGGACTAGCCTAACCTTGTTTAGTGAAATACCTTAATATTGACTCTAGTCTATCGTTGAACATATGAACCTTGATTGAGGCAAAAAGCTTATGTTGAGGATGGCTACCAAAGGTAGCCCTAGTTAAGGGAATGGATATTGTGTACTTCACCTTAGGCTAAAAGCCTAAGTTGAGGGTGACATACGTTGTGGTAAAGTAACAAATGTAAGGTGAATAGTAGGGGAAGAAAGAAAGAAGAGAAAATCAGTGCAAGGTGACAGAAAAAAGGAAGAAAAGGTGTCTTGAAATGAAAAGAATAGCAAAATGAGTTCAAAAATGAGGCACAACTAAAAATGAAAAAGAAAGCACTCGGAGAAGCATAAAAATAAAGAATTAGGGAGGTCAAAATGAAAATAGCTGACTTGTCAAGGCAAAATGTTGAAAAACATGGTTCAAGGATTACTTTTAGTCACTAATTTCCTAAAGTACCTTACCAAAGGCCTGTGAGCCTAAGTTAAAAGCCTGTAAAAAGTCCTAGGGTGATCCTAATCCAACTAGTCAACAATCCGGAGTATGAGTATATAGGCAAGATTATGGTGTTGGTTATCATGCATGAGTCTCATTTGGGAAAGTGAGGATGCTTGCACTAACCCTGATCTTTGATTGCTTTTTGAGTTAAATAGAGGGACTTCTTTTCTATGAGGGCATTTACATAAAATAATTGGCATATGACTTGCTTGGTGATTATGAATTGTTGATACTCCTTCACTTGTCATAGTTGGATTGTCAAATGTATCATTATGTCTTGGTTTGCTTTGTGGTTATTTAATCAGATTTTGAAAATGAGAGTTGGGCACCTGAGTTGGAATTGAGTGATGTGTATGCCATTAGGATAGTTGCTATGTATTTCTTATTGTCTACTTATATTGAGTCGTCGCTTGAGGACAAACAACAATTCGAAGTTGAGGGTGTTGATGTGCTGTCAAATTACAACACATTTGATGCCTAAAAACATAGGATTTTGCATGTTTTTAATGTGACTTTTTATGGTTTGTATGTATTTTTGTGTTGTTCTTGTAGAAAATATAGGTTGACATGATTTTGGGAGAAAATTGCATATTTCGATGAAGTTCAGGACATACGAGCCATCCTAGTCGTAGCCCAAGCTACGAGTAGTAGTGTGCCCTCATAGCCAGAAACAGTGTCCAAAAATTAGGAATTTGTAAAGTGAAGGTAAGCTATACGAGGCTACCTACAAGTTTTAGGTATCACTAAAAATCATTGGAGGGGGCTGTAATGACCCAAAAAATGCCCAAAAATGTACCTCGGAAATGTCCGGAATCGTAATTTCCACATATCTCAAAATTCGTGTGTGATATTGAAAATTCAACTTCATATTCTTGTTTAGGGGGTCAAATGGAGTGGGTAATGGGTCTAACCCCTATTTTAGAGCAAAGGAATCACAATTTCATTTTCCCAAAATTCACTTTCCAATGAGGTTTTCACGCCCATGGCGCGATGCGCCAAGGGCGTGCCTCAGTTCTTTTTGTGTGTTGTTTTTCTTTTTTGGTCAAAAACTTTTGGGTATTGGACCTAACTTCTCCCATGCGTGAAAATACCAATACCTACCCATATTTAACCCTCATATCACATAAGACATTTCTCGATACTCATTCAAACACATAGACAAATATTTCACTCAATTCAAGTGCCCCAAACTCACTTTCGGATCTCAAGAAACTCATTCATGCTTCAAGATCTCATTCCAATCTAATTCAATCTTATTTATGTTATTTAAGACTATCATGGGCCCCCTATATCAAGCCAAGTTCAAAGGAATTTCCGTTGGCCAAGTTTTGCACAAGTTTCGATAGGAGGGTCAAGTTTAAAGGGGAATATCTCTTAGCATACAAAGAAATGGGTGTACCAGGACCTACCAAATCAAATCTCTTTTAATTAGGTTTCCAAGGCACTTGGTTTCACTTTATTTAGAGTTCGGATGAAGAAGTTATGTCCGTTTTCATAGAACTTGTATGTGAAGCGGTATATACGGGGTTTTGCCAAATCCCACCTCATTAATGTCATTCCATAAATTTATCCATTTCTATTGGTACTTTTGAGAATTCCAATGCTATCTTCACAACTCCTAAATACCTAACCCTATTCCTAAAGATCAAATTCATTCCTCCGAATTAGAATACACTCTCAAATTCTCTCAAGAGCCTCCATCAAAACCCCAATACAAATTCAAGAAAACTTAAGAGAAAGCTTTGGATTCTCACTTCAAAACATCAAGTCTTTCACAACTCAATTTCAAAAAATTCAAGGTTTAAGGTATGTGGATTTCATTCATAGGTACCTTTTATCTATGAAGCCCAATCTTCCATTTCTATGAAAATTACATGTTTCCAAGTTGTGTTGGTTATGGGTATTATTATTAGAGATTATGAACATATATTATATTGGTATTATATGGAAGTTTAGTTGAAAATGCCTGATTACTCATTTTTAAGTCTATACCATGAGATGATTTACCTATTATGATTATGCATATTCTAAGATTTAGAATCGTGATCTCTCTTTTGGGATTTGATGAGGGGTTTCAATGTATTTTGCAAGATGGTAATACCAAGTATTGGTGGGCTATGTTACTTCAAGTTTTCTTGCATGATTTCGCTTTTGATTTACACATAGTTTTATACTAGCATTACACATGCACCAAGTGTTTGATAAAATATCCGGTTATAGTGTCTTGAGGAATTGAAGGTCTTATGCATTCTAATGAGTTGAATAACTATATGATGATGAAATGATGATGAGAAGCAATGTATCTATATGATGATGAAAGGTGTGTGTATGTGTGTGTATATATATTGTGATATTATCTTTATAGTGTTGGGGATAACCAAGCCTAGGTTGGGAGGTTGTATGCCTAGGTAACCTTATTGAGGGGTTGGTATCTCGATCCCCTAGCTCGAGGGGTGGTAGGACCGAGTAACCTTATTGGGAGTTTTAACCCATCAACCTTGTTGGGGATTTTGTACTCCATCAACCTTGTTGGGGGGTTTGTACTCCATCAGCTTTATTAAGGGGTTTCTAACTCACGCGCCTATCCAAGGGGGTCGTAGGGCTTGGATTGCACTACAATGTTCACTTTTCACACTCGTATTATGTTCAATATAAGTATGATTTTACTTCAAGCATCATTTATACATGTCATATTGTTAATATGCTATCTATTGCTTATGATTATGCATTTTGCCCATGATGCCAGTCTCATGTTGCGTTGTGTCCTACATACTTAGTGCATTCAAATGTAGTAATGCATATTGTATGCCTATATGATATCACCATGTAGGAACCGAATCTCCTATTAATTCTCTTCGTGGCTAGATGGATTCTTCAAGGTAGCTTGTGGTGACTGCTCAAGACCGAGGACAGTATCTATCTTCCCTAAAGCTTATGTTTAGACTATATTTTGTATGTTTGGAATACATATTTTCATTATTATGAGGGTGAGCCTAGTTGCTTGTCTTGGCCCCCGCTATGTATCTAAGGTTTAGAGGTGTTGTTGGACATGTTATGTGTCTATACTATGAGCCTTGACTCTCTCGTTTCTTGGTGTTTATGATATGGAAATTTACCTTCAGTTCCAATCCCCCTTGTTTATGCTTATCTTTTGTCATTATTTTAATTGCTTCCTCGACCAAGGATGTGTAATGATATGCTATGAGGCTTGTTTGGGGATTCCTTCGGGTTCCCCATTCGTCGATCACATCTAGGCCCTAGGCTTAGGTCGTGACAAAGATGGTATTAGAGCACTAGGTTATTAGATCCTTGGAGTCAAACACACCGCGTCGATCAGAGTCCTATTCATGGTTGTGAAGTGCGCCACTACTATGAGTAGGAGGCTATGAGGCATTCTAGGAAATGTTTCACTTCTTCATGATCTATGTCATGCGATAGTGCTAGGTCCCCTAGGGCTTATTGCTAATCCCTGATCATTACATTATAGGATATGTCTCAAGATACTTAGGATGGTGATATGACGAATGTGGAGGCTCGCAATGCTCTTTAGGTGTCGACCAAAGCGGCAGCAAAATTGGCAACTCACCTCGATCAACAAACGAGTGCTCTCGATACTTCAAAAGATAAGAGGAGAGATAAGGAGGTCAAGACGGCCCGTCGTTGAGGGAAGTTCCAAAGTCACAAAGGTAGTGGTAGTGTGGTCCTTTATGATAGGTACCTAAAATGTGGTAGATGACATGCTGGCCTATTATTGAAAAAACCAATGCTTGTTATTGTTGTGCAGGGGAGGGCCACAAGATAATAGATTGCCCGCATAGACACAATAAGAGTAAAAGAGGCAATGATGGGGTAATTCATCCTAGATGCCTAAAATGTGGGAGGAAACATGGTGGTACATGCAGGAGGACACAAATGCGTACCTTGGGTATAGAGACATGGGCCACAAAATTCTGGACTTCCCTTATGATCAAGAAAAGGGTGAAGGTGGTGATGTTGATCAAGAGTCTCAAGAAGGGGATGAGACACCCGATGTCGCTACTGGTATCTTGAAATTTTTTTTTGGCTTTAATGTGTTAGCATTGATAGGCCCGGTGTACCATAATATGCTGTCAAAATATAACACATTTGATTCCTGAAACAAGGGATTTCATGAGTTCTTAATGTGACTCTTTAGTGTTTTGATGTGTTAATCTTGCAGAAAAGTTAGGTTGGCATGACTTTGAGGAAAAGTTGGAGATTTTGCTGAAGTATAGACCTTACGAGCCAACCTACAAGTTGTAACTCAAGTTCAGAGTCGTAGAAGTCATATCAGGAATCAGAGAACAAAATCAGAAATCTAACAACTGAAGGTCACTCCTACGAGGACATCCTACGAGTCATAATACACACTATGACTAGTATAAGTGAACTCATAGCAAGAATCAGAAAGCCAACATATTGGACCAAAAATTGAAGACCAGGACTACGAGACCAACATACGAGTCATAGCTTAAGTAATGACTCATACGTAGGGGTTGTACTAGTTCAGTCCAAGATGCCACGAACTTGATATGAGACCTCGACTACAACTCATAGGTCAACCTATGAGTCGTAATTATGAAATGTATTAGCTGCTAGTTGCCTTTTCTCTGTAAATTCTAGGATTATTTTATAAATACTATATACAACTTAAGTTAGGTTTTTGAGTGAAGAGTTTGACCAGTAGACAATCTACAATTATATTTTGAAGCTTTTCTTAGTTTTTTAGAGTAGCTTATTATTCTCTCTTGGAAGCCCGTTTTGGGGATTGCAAACTTTGCTTGTACTCATTGTTGGTCAATCATGCTTGTAAGTTTGCAATTTGTGGTGTTTATTTTCAGCATTGGTATTGGTAAGGCTCTTAACTATGTCTATTATTTACATTCTTATGTGTTTTCCCTTAGCCATGAGTAGCTAAGCACACACAACTTGGGGTTATGGAAACCATGGGTAATTGACATTGAAATGACCTAGATTGCTTGCAATTCTATGATTAGGGTTTTGCAAGTATTATCTATTTCCCGTCATGATTATTGTTGTTTGGTGGTGGCCAACACCGAACCCTACCTACTATCATAATCCCGACCAAGGTAGTGATGAATAGGAAAATGAAAGTAGATGACAAAATTCGATTGATGTGTTCTCGTCTAATCAACTAAACCTAACCAAGGTGAGATTGATTAGGACTATTGGTAATGGTTAGTTGGCACGCAATGGTGGCCGGCCAAGTGCCATGGTGAAATTCGACCTTCACCTTCACAAGAGGGCTGAAGAACCTAAGTTACTATCCTGCATGCAAATCACCAATTGTAGCTAGATTATCTAGGATAATCAAGTCAACGAACCATGGGGAACTCAATTCCCAAGTTGTCCCCAAAACAGAGAATTTCCTTGCATTATAGTTGGTGTTTATTTTATGTTGTTTTTGAATCACAACCCCCCCCCCCCATTTAGAGATTGTGGTCATAAATACTAGAAATGATTAGTGGTGAAATCTTGTAATCAAGCCCTATATTT
>JAOTQR010092154.1:0-32323 GCA_025774065.1 Solanum ossicruentum | reverse complement strand
ACGGCTTCAGGTGAGTTTATTATTGTTGAAAGCATTAGAGAGTTATATATATTATTGTTATTATCAATTATGTAGATACATGTAATAGAAATTTTAGAAGTTACGCACTAAGTTTTCATCGTTTTGCATGAAACTTTAGCAACCTGTATTGCTTAAATATTTTATATTAAAATGTTAACTCTGTAAGTTGCTTTAATTGTTTAGATTTCTTTTGAGTTTTTTTGTAATTATGAGGGGATAATGTTAGTGGAACATTTATGGGTCCGGGTGACTTGGTGTGTCTGCATATAATAGTAAGTACAAGTGTTCCTTTTTATATACAAGGAATTATATGTTTATGTTTATATGCCTCCCTTCATCGGCACTTTCTACCGAGTGCTTTACGTCATGAAGTTTTGGGTCTATGTATATATATATTATTTTTTTGTACTAATGTTGTGAGTCTATATTATACGAATAATCATTAAAATCATACTATTTAGGAGATTTAAGATTAAGTCCTAGACTTGAAATTTTGGAGAATTGTCCATAGAATTGGTTAGTTATTGGGTCTAGGCTAGACGCGTAGTAATATGAGTATTCTTAACCATAAAACATATTGTGATAATTATTTGACTAGATCGCGGTGCTACATATTCTATTCGGAAGGGTAAGACTCAAGTGCTTGATTGATTGTCTTTAGCTAAGGCAAGTGAATTTCTTAATCTTTGTTAAGTATATAGAATCTTGTACTTCTTGTGTGAGGTGTTGAGATTAATTTGTATAGGCTTCGGTTGAAATATTTGGAATTTGGTAGTTATCCTATGTTGATAGTTGACTTGTGAATTAATTATTGAGGTTTATTATATGTGGCATAGTGGTTTTTTGTTATTGATATCGAAGTGATACTTACTTTAGGTGTGAATGTTGTTAAGGTTGTGATGGCATTGAGGTTGAGGAGATGACAACATTTATGGTATTGAACTATCCATTCTTGAATTTTGAGATTTATGAATCTGTATGGGTATCTTGGATATCTTATTTTCACGAACATGATTATTGTGTATTACTATGTGTTTGCTGGATGATCCAAGAAAAGAAATGAAAAGCCGAAGGGAAATGGTTTCGGCTAGTGAAAAGGAAAAGAAATGAAAGGTCGAAGGGAAATGGTTCCGACTAGAAAAGAAATGAAAATTGCCGAAGGGAAATAGTTCTAACGGTTACATGGTCTATGTATGGCCCCCATGGGTTCTGACTGAGGCATGTTTATGATCAATGGATGTGTATCGTAGGACAGACATGCATCATTCTATGTGACATCGCATTGCATTGCACTACATCTCACGACATTCATTTTCATCCCATAATGCTCTGGCTTGTTATGATTATATGGAGTGCTATTGAGATTGGTTATTCATTATATCATTGACCTTTTTATGCCTTTACATGAATAGTTTTTGTATTGATTTGATGACACTTGATGAATTAGCAGGAACTTGATAAATTGTAGAATTACTTTTCCTATGACTTGAGAGTGCGATAAATGAGAGTTATCCTATCATAGGCTTTAATTATAGAATGTTCGGATGGTGTAATTGTGAAGGTTATGAATTAGGTTGTAGTTATAGGGGTTTGGTTAGAGTATAGGGGGTACCGGTATTTTGTACTACTTAACTTTGTGTTTATTAGTTCACTTGCTAGGTACCGCGTGTTTTGGTACTCACCCCTTGCTACAACATTGTTTTTGTAGGTTACGAGCCCAGATCATCATGATACTATTTACTCTTCCTTGTTTGTGGCTTTTTGCAGAGATTGTGAGAGGTAGTTGTTTACCATCCCAGCTGACTTCTTACTCTTGTTCATGATTTTGTTCTATTTCTGAGACAATATCATTTGATACTTATGTTTTCTTTCGAGTCTGTTGTAATATATTAGAAGCTTGTACACGTGACAACCAGATTTTGGGGGTTTTTAATCAAGTTGACTTGTTATCCATAATTGAACTTTCATTTTTTATTATAATTCTGCACTTTTAATGTTATAGATGGGTTGTAAGCTGACTTGTCTTGGTGGGATAAGACAAGTGCCATCACGCTTGAAATTTTGGGTCGTGACAAAGTTAGGGCTTGAGAGAGAGGAAAGAAGAACATGAGATTGAAGAATTCAAGGAGGATTCTTGACGGTTGATTGAAAGAGCGTTATCCCAAATATGTAAGGTTAAACTAAAAGCATGAGATTGTTCTCTCATGTGCCCTATAGATGGTCTTAAATGAGAGCTAAAAGTTTTTTATTCTACATACATGATTCTTGATTATTTACTTGCAAAATTCGTAATTTCTACATGTATTTTAACATGTTGATGATCATCATAAACTTGCTTTCTTGAATTGAATATTTTCATGAGATATTGTATAAACCCTATGCGTTAACTTTTAAAAACATGCATGAAAGAAAATAGGGATTGAGTCTAGAGCCTAGATTGAGAATGTTGATAGTGATTGTGATTGAGAATATGAGAATGATGATAGATTGATAGGAATTAATAGTCTATGAGTCTTTCCAAATGAACTCTAATGATTTGCCTATTCAGTTGTTCCCTAATGATTGTCCCAAGCCTTGAGCTATTGATTAAGATATTTTTTGCTAATGAGATAATTAGTGTCTCTGTGGGACTGATTGAAAGATTGTGCCTCCATGAGGCTGATCCAGATGATTGGATTGAGATAGTTTGATTAGATGGATTATTTTATGAGCATTGATTCATGGGAGGAGTATCGAGCACTGAAAGAGTAAGAGTTAAACCAGCTCGCACTCCCCAAACTACGTAGCCAAGCATAGGCAATGGTTGGGACCATTAGATCATATTATGTTGAGATTTACTCTGATTAGAAGTCCCTGAAATCAATAAAGGACTTATAGATTGTTGTCTCTATTTGGACTTGTCCTTATGGTTTCGATTCGTTCTCTACCTAGCAAGTACAGAACGGTTGTGGCAACATCAGCATGATTGTTATACAATCACTGGCTCATAAGAGATTGTTGATGGATAAGACAAACTCCCAGAAAGTTACCAAATTGAGTACTTTGAGATGAGATGAGTTGAGATAAGTCCCTTTGAAATGAGCCTCATTTGATTGATGAGTTAATAGGTTGATATGTCACATGTCTACTCTTTATTCTTGCTTTAGATAGATATTTGACATGTTGATTGGTTTCTATATTCAGTTGATTGTTATTTCTATATTGTTCTACCTGTTTCCATTTCATTTAGCTATTTTACATACCGTACATTTCACGTACTAACGTCACTCTGGTGCTGCATGGTTTTATGATGTAGATACACCCGATAGATATCATCAGCAGGCACATCATTGAAGATCTTTGGATGTTCAACGGATTGGTGAACCTTCTCTACTTCGAAGGATTCATTTACTTTCTTTTCATTATGCTTTAGAGTTAGAGTTTCTTTGCTTTTATTTTGATTGAGGTAGCCATTGGTCTGTCATTAGCACCACCTAATAGTGATAAAGACTTCATATACTAGAGTGGGATGTTGATTGTTAAGATTGTGAGTTAGTTCTTTCTACTAACCTTTCATTTATACTATTATCTTGACACTAGATGATAGATGTGCCTATTTACATTCCATTAACTTCCGTTGATTAGTAAAATGATTGACTGAATGAATGTGACGATGCCAAGTGGTTCGCTTGGGGACTAGAAATAATTTCTGGGTGCCGACCACCTCTTGGGTCCCCTCCCGGGGTGTGACATCTAACTTCCTATATTCCATCATTATACTAAAGGACATTTAGTTTGTGAACATTAGTTTTGATTTCCTATTGAAATCAAAAGAGACTTGGGGCAGATTCTCTTAGTAGCAACAATCTGCTGCAAACCTAAAGTTGCACAATCTGTTGTTTTTGCTCCATATTTTTATAATTTTTTATTTGGTGTCTGGTATTCACATGTATAGCAATTCACTTTTATGTAAGTGTCACGACCCTACATGGATCGTGAGTGACATACAAACCAATAATTAATGCTTTTAATTTTCGATATGTATCATTGGTTGTTACACCGACCTTGAATAAAATAAAAAGGAAACCCTATTAGTTTCTTAATTTTGATCACTCCTACTCTATCTTCAATTCGCCGTTTCACATGTTCTCGTGGACTCAGACCAATCGATTCATCTTTCTCTGATTCTGGGTAACAACTTCCTGCATGCTCAAATCGTGTTGTCTACAATGTTCAGCTTTCAAATGTGAGTTTCCACTCCTTCTCTTCTTTTTCCCTTCTCTTCTTTTCTCGTGCAGATCTGACGAACACTAAACCTATATACTATTCAGGTGTTGTCTCTAATGGAAAATTTCTTATCTGATCGAAGAGTCATGATCCCATCTTTCATGTCTGACCATGTAAGTAGTATCTTCCTCTTGTTCTCTTCTTTTCTGACCATCCTTTCCATTTCTGAACTATTTCCATTGTCAGAAAGCCAAGAGGACCCACAAATATGTACTTTTATTAATTAAAATAAAATCCTACACAACTATGATATGATGTGCCTCCACCATCATAAAATTTTCCTTATTATGGATCAATGGAACGCATTTGATGCAAGTAACGAAAGAGTTTGGAGTTGTTATTTGGAGTTCCATGACATATACTAATAGAGAGTAAACAACTTATAAATATTTTAGGACAATGCATAAGTATCTTTGAACTATGAGCAAAATTTTAGCGGCACACTTTAGTTTAACTATGGGCCTATTAGTCCCCTACCTGACCTTTTTTTTTATGTTCATACACCTTTTGCACTGATGTGGCACCTTCATCCAAGCAAGTTGGTTCTGTTTGTACACATGTGTCAGCCACGTAAGTAAACATATATTTTTATAATTAATTTTTTAAAGCTTTTTGTTCATTTTGAATCTTCTCAGGTTCTTTATTTTTGTATTTAATTTAAGTTAATACACACAAGTTCTTTTAATTTTTTTTTCTTGCAATTAACTTTTTTTAATATTTTTATAACCTTCATTTATTGTCTTTTCTCTTTTATTTATTCCTTTTATTTTTTTATCTTTTCCCTTGATTTGATTTCAAATTCAATTCTAAATGCCTTGTATTTAAAATGAGTAAATTTGAAGCGGATATCATAATAAGTGAAAAAAATTAAATAGATCATAAAAAATTAAAATGTTAAAATTGAAGGACACTTTTAAATTATATTTGTATAATATACTCACAATTTTTTTTAAAAAGTTAAAAGTTACAAGATAAGAAATTAATGAAGGAAAAAAAGAAAAAGTTTAAAGTGTGGAAGAAATAAACATTTACATAGAAAGAAACAAAAATGATTAAATATGTATATGTTATAATATCAATAATTATGTGTACTTGTCATGCCTTGAGCCAACACCCTAGACATGGCCGACACTCGAAAATGATTTCTGGTCCTAAGTGAACCACTAGACCTGGCTACTCACTCAATAGAAGACTTAGATATATAATAACAAGAACAAGGTAATAATATTGAACTCAGAAAACAAGACAAACAATGCCAGTCAGGCAAGAGCATAATATCTTAACTCTAAAAAAAGAACTGAAAATGTCAAACTAGTCTATAAAGCATCTAAGTACTGACTTTGGAACAAACACCACGAGAGAAAATGGCTACCATAACTAAAACAAATAACTAGAATTAAGACATCACGATGCCTCAGACTACGAATAGGCCCCACTAATGGCTGCAAAGAGAGATCTAGATCGTCTGTGATACACTTACTGAGGAACTTGATCATCTATGTCTGTATCCTAAAATGATGCAGGTCTGGAGGACGTCAGTATATGAAATATATGAATATGTAAAATGGCCAAAAAAGAACTCAAGATAAAATACTCAACTCAAGATTTAACTTAGAAATAACCCAATAAAGAAGTAATACAATGTAAATGAAATATCCGGTGTAATGCATAGATAAAGTAACTCAATATATGCAAATAATACATTTTAACTAGGGGAGTTTTTCTAATTTACAACCATCACTATGAGCTTAATAATGATACAATATCTTGCTAGAGCCATTAAATACCTTGCCAGAGTAAAGGAGGATACTTAACTCATGGATATATCTAACTTGGCATCTCAGTGGGATATGAGGAGTCGTACAATTATTGATACATCCTATCTTACGTTGGATACATAGTTTATGAGTTCAAGTTACTATTACTCTTAGCCATATTAGTGCTCAATTATCACGACCCAATCATGGTCATGATGGCGCCTGCTAGGTCCCACCTATAGGCAAGCTAATTTCCAACCCAAGGGTACATGTCCTTGCTTTCTAGCCAAAACATAATCAATACAACAATAACATATACGCCAAAACCTACCCAGAACCTAGAAGTCAACTGTACAAAGCTGCACAATAGGCACAAGGACATATTATATACATATACCGATAATCATAATAATATACAAAATCAAAGTGTCTCCATAAATATATAACACTACTATACAAGGCCAATGTCTAGATACTAAAGATGGCCATGAACAAGAAGGAGACTGAGAAGAAACCATATGTGTTGGTGCTCACCAAAAGTCTCCTAAGTGCTACAGAAGTTTTCCAACTCAGCTTTCATGGCCCGTACCTGGACTATATCATGGGAAGATGTAGAAGTAGGTGTAAGTACCAGTAAATAAACCCAGTAGGCATTGTCGATCGATTGAGTGAATTAGTGGACATAAATAAAGCCCAAATATATAAAGAATTGTAGAAGTGTAGCAACACAAACTCATATTAAGGAATAGGCATGTCTGAAAACCCTCAAACCACTACTGCACCACTAAAGTGAAGAACAATGATAACCTGAACCAACCCAAGTACTGATCATCAGTACTGACTAACGAAGACTACGTAGGTAAAACTACTCCAACTGAGGCATAGTGTTGTACACGAGTGCAAGGCCTTAACACCTATGCATGTACGCCAACTAGACCCTCATAAACCTAGAAGGTACACTCACACAATATAAAATCAATAGATCATCACAAAATCCCTCAGAACAATCACAGAATCCTATAAAACCATCGTAGAGCCCAACTCTCCACATCATTAGAACAAGCATCAGTTGTATGTGGATTTAAGGCCCTAGTATCTAAGCCTGAACGCCGCCTGAACCCTCATACGCCGAGAAGGTACACCCACACACAAACAAGGTGTGAATAAGTGAGTAGATCCATGGGTAAGTAATCACTGGGCCTAGCCTTAAACATGACAAGTCAACTAGGTCCTCGACCATGTGCCGACACATGGTACTCGATCCATAGTCCCCTTACTTTGCCTCTGGTCGAGCAGTCAGCCAGGGCCAAATGGTCTAACACTCAACATAACGGAGGGATGTATCTTCTGCGGGAGAAAGAATCCCCCATGCATAAACAACAGTTTTCTATCTCAAGATATCAATCACGAGGTCCATTCCCACAGAATATCAATCATGGGACATAGCCCAATAGAATATCAATCAGGGTCCTCAACCTAAATCTCAACCGATGCTTGGTCCATAGAATCAGTATACATCATTGACATTTAGGTGTGACCAGTAGAACTCAAAGCATAAGTGCTCGGTCCGCAGAATCTTTTCTGAGTACTTCTGGTAGAATTTCTTAATTAAACATGCTTATGTGTCTTGATTTTGAGTTTCGGGCGATAAATATGGTTTTTGTAGATTGAGTGCCGACCGATATTTAGGTCGAGGACTCTGATTGATATTCATGGCGCTGGGCCCCATGATTGATATTCTGTGGGGATGGGCCTCATGATTGATATCCTGAGATGGGACACTATTATTTACGCGAGGGGAATTCTTTCTCCTATGGGGGATACATCCCACCTTTATGTTGAGTGCCAAACCATCTGGCCCTAGCTAACTGCTTAACTAGAGGCCAAGCTAGAGGAATATGGATCAGATGCCACGTGCCAACACTGGGTCGAGGACCCAGTTGACTTGTGATGGTTGGGGCGAGGCCCTGTGATTACATACCCATAGATCCACTCACCTATTCACACCCTGATTGTGTGTGGGTGTACCTCCTGGGCTTATGGGGGCTCAAGGGGTGTTCAATATTAGGTTATAGGGCCTTATACCCACGTATATCTGACCCTTATTCTGATAACGTGGAGAGCTAGGCTGTGTGATGGTTTTAAGGGATTTTGTGATAGTTCTGAGGGATTCAGTGATGATCTGTCGATTTTATATTATGTGTAGGTGTATCTTCTGGGCTTATGGGGGCCTAGTTGGCATACATGCATAGAACTAGGGCCTTGCACCCGCGTACAATGCTATGCTTCAGTTGGAGGCAATTGTGGTATTAGCCTATGTAGTCTTTGTTAGTCAGTTATGATGATCAGTACTTGGGTTAGTTCACATTATCATTGTTCTTCAATTCGGTGGTTTAGTTGTGGTTTGAGGGTTTCTAGATATGCCTATGTCTTGATATGAGTTTATGTTGCTAGATGTTGTAATTCTCTATATATTTGGGCTTATTTATGTTCACTATTTCACTCAGTCGGTCGATGATGCCTATTGGGTGCCTTTTCTATAGTCACTCCTACTTCTGCATCTTCCTATAATGTAATTCTAGGTACGGGCCGTGGTAGCTGAGTTGGAAAACTTCGGGAGCACACAAGAGACTTTTCGTGAGCACTGGTAGATCTTGTTTAATCTCAATATCCTTTCTGTTGATGGCTATCTTTAGTATCTATACATTGACCTTATACACTAGTTTTATGTATTTGTCGAGACACTCATCTTGTATATTATTATGATTATTGATATATGTGTAAGATATGTCCTTGTGTCTATTATAACTCTGTATAGTTGACTTCTAGGTTCTGGTAGGTTTAGGCATATATGTTATTATTGTATCGATTTGGTTTAGACTAGAGATCTAGGACAAGTACCCTTGGGTTTGGAATTGGCTTGCTTATAGGTGGGACCTAGCAGGCATCATCATGACGTGACCGGGTCGTGAAATTAATGCTACTCCCAAAAGACTTTGTTATGTTCTTAATTATGTAAACTTTACTCACATACTTGTTCAACCTTGAGGGGACTTAGCCCAACTTTAGTTGTTCTCAACATACTATTTCTCAATTCGGTCTTAGGATAATCATTTAAAAGAAATAATACTTAGTCTCATGCTTAACAGGTATTATAAAAATCCCCATTTAACTCAAACTATACTTAAACTAGTTGTAAGTCTCAATTTTTTCATAATTTTGAAGAAATATAATCAACAATATAATCCTTAAAATAAAATAATACAATTAGTAAGAAATACTTGATATAATTCTAGGATTTTCTCAAAAAATTAATGGGAATGATTCTAGGCTTGACTTGACTTAATTTCTTGGGACGATATGGGGAAGATATGAGAATAAGGTTTTGGTTAGCGTTACATACTTGAAAAGAAAGCACTGACTCAGAACCTTGGACTAAAACTTGAAGATGAAGAACAATAGCTTATTTCTTGAAATAATTTAGAACGTGAGAATTTGATGATGTATCCAAGGGTTACATGTGAATGGGGAGGTTATTAGTCTATACTAGAGGAGTTAATTGAGGGAAAAAGGTCAAAGTTACCTTTTCTGTGTTTTTCATATGTTTAGTCCTTTCTTTAATCTACTTTGTATTTGTATACTAAGTATAGCCATAGAAATCCAGTCTATGGGTGTGTTGGCCTTATTTCATTACTTCAACAAAAACTGAAACAAGTCCAGGATGATATGTTGAATGCTAAAAAGGAAATGACTACCTGTATTGGTCCGTCAACAATGCTACCGATTAATCTTCAACCTATGGGCTTTGTTCAACAACAACATCATATGAATGCTCTCTCTTCTAGTACCATGATGACTTTCAGTATGAACCCAATGTCAGGAATGCCAACAGGGACTCCACATGGACAATTAATGATTCGTGATTCACAATAGCATTCAATTAAACCTTACAACATCTTCTTGTTGTTGTTCCTGTTCCTCATGATTCCTGACCACCTCCTATTGCTCCCTTTGTTCCATTGTTGCTATATTGTGGATCACGAATCATCAAATGACCACCATGGGGAATCTCTATTGGCATTTCAGACATTGGGATCATACTAAAGAGCATCATGGCACTAGAAGAGGGAGCATTCATAATATGCTGGTGTTGAATAAAACTCGGAGGTTGAAGATTAATCGGTAACATTGCTGACGGACCAATATAGGTAGTTAGTTCCTTTTTAGCATTCATCATATCATCCTGGACTTGCTTCAGTTTATGTTGCAATAATGAAATAAGCCCAACACACCCATATACTGGATCTCTAAGCAATACTCAATATACAAATACCAAGTAGATTAGATAAAGGACTAAACATATGAAAAACTCAGAAAAGCTAATAAATGTCTTTATATGATTCAACAATATTATAATTAAATAGTATTACTAACAATAGAAAGTTTTAATAAGTGGTTTCTATTTTGGAGTCCTTTGGCATTAAGCTCCTTTTCTAGAATGTGGTCTGTTTTTATAAAGTGAGCATATTTATTATTTAATAGCAATATTCAAAATTTATTGAAAGAAAGAAAAAAGACCAAAGTCCATAGAGTAATTACCATCTTGACCATTCTCTCATTTTAGTGTTATAAATTAAATCTTCTACTGTCTCAAGTTTTAATGAAATCCTCATCATTTTTCATTAGAGATAAATATTAAAAACACTCATAAATTTGGCATGAATTATTAGTTTTATACTCAAATTATTGACAGCCTTAAAAACACCCCTCTACTTAACTAAATGAACTTAATATACCACTGATCTAAAAACATGAGCAAAACACACCCCTAAATTCTTGTTGTGGTGAATTGGGGTGAATTTTTGTTTTAGTTAGTCTAGTAGATGAGTGTTTTTAAGATTGGCAATAGTTTGGAATTAAATTAATAAGTTGTGCCAAGGTTATGGGGGTTCTTAATGCCTTTCTCTTTTCATTACAATCTGAAAATTTTGGTCTTCATAAAATCCTTTTTCACTTCATTTCAAATTGATTGATGCAATTTGCAACTACCATCGCACCACTAGCTATAACCTCCGTACCATAAGATTGATCAATTTTTATTTGATTAAGTTTCTTTATCTAGTATAAAAAGAAAAGGAGAAAAGTATTAAAAGTACCCCTAAACTTAGCAAGAATTATTAGTTCCATCCCGAACTATTTCTTTCTTATATTGGAGGTGGAGGAAGGGGAATGGGGAAGGGATTACAATGTAGGGTATCAAACCCTCACCATCAAGGTGGAACTTCAGGTAGCCAACCAACTGACTATTAAGATTCCCCGTCCCAAACTATTGATAGTCTTAAAAGCAATATAAGTTAAACACACCCCTAAATTCTTGCCGAGTTAAGGGGTTTTTTTAATACTTGCAGGAAATCGGCAGTGTATTTTCATTTAGTTAGTCAAGTAGATGAATGTTTTTAAGATTGCCAACAGTTCATGAGGTGAAACTAATAGCTTGAAGTTCAAGGATGTTTTTAATACTTCTCTCATAAAAGAGAGAGAGAGAGAGAGAGAGAGAGAGAGAGAGAGAGAGAGAGAGAGAGAGAGAGAGATAAATGATCCAACTCGAATTCAGTTCTTCATTTTGTCATTCTTCAGAGGCATAAACCCTAGTTATCCAATCCCATTTCACAATAAAATCAAGTTGATCATCAGTATATCCACATATTATCTACGACTAGTGTACATGGAAAGATAGCTCCCGAATCAGTTGGAACAAACATTGGCATTCTATGAATACCAAAATGATCTAGAATCATATCTATGTACTCTAGAACCAACGATATTATATGATCCAAGATTGAATAATGAAAAAATATAATTAATTTCTGAAATGATGGAGATCATCAAAATTATGTCATTGATGAGCTACCACGCATGATGATGATATGTGCTCTGTATTTTACCAAGTAGATGCATGATTGTATTATTTAGGATGTTAGTGTTTAGATCATCAATGGCTAGTTGGTAAAATACGAGCACGTATAATCGTCAGGCATAGCAACTCATCAGTTGCATAATTTATTATTCGGACTTGGATGGTATAATTATGTTGCTTCTAGAGTTCATAAATATAACTCCGGATCATTTCGGGCCGATGTTTGTTCCAACTAATTTGGGAGTTTGCTTTTCAAGTACACGAGCCATTGATGATCTGCGAATATATCGATGATCGACCTGATTTTATTGTGAATGATTTCTATCGATTTGATAGAATGAGATCGAATAATTATGATTTTGCCTCCAAAAAAAGACCAAATGAAAAACTGAATTCGAGTTTGATTTTTATACTTGGCATGGATTGACAAGTCTATCTTTTCTATAACTTATATATGGCTGCTTAAACTAAAAGTAGTTTTTGTAAAGGAAAAAAATTACGCGGATAAGCAAACACATACTAGTTATTTAGCTAACATAATTATAGTTGTACTAAGTAGATTATACATTGTAGCAGTATAATTCCATTAATTAGCTGGTAAGGACTTAAATTAATTACTAAATAAACATAAATGACATTAATTAGTGTTTGTAATAGTATAATTTTTGAACATTCTATTTGAGTGATCCATTTCGTCAAAGTTTAATCACACTACTTGTCAAGCAAATTAGTACTCATTTCCCTCAAAAGAAAATTAACGCATGATGGATGAAAATTTTCTTATGAGGGAAATGAGTACTATTTTGCTTGAAAATAGTGTGATTAAGTTTTGACAAAATGGATCACTTAAATAGAATGTTCAACATTACACTACTACAAACGCTAATTAATTTCATTTATGTTTATTTAGTAATTTAAAGCGTCAGTTGAATTATAATCATAATTTTTTTTAATCTATCAGAATTATGGGTGTCAATGGGACAGTTCGGTAAGTTATTTTTAAAAATCGTACTACCCTAATTTTTGGGTATTTTATAATGTTTAACCAAAATTAAATTTCTTAAAATCATCCCAATCATATCGGCTTCTCTTCATTATCGGTACAGTTCGGTTAAGTTTTGATTTTTTTATTTTTAAAGTATCACTTTAAAATTCATCATTATTAAAATAATTTTTTGTAAATTTTGAAGAAACACTTTTTTGAGATCTTTTAAAATTTTGTGTCTGTGAATTCAAATTTTACCCTCGTGGATTTGAAAAAAAAAAAAAAAACATAATTCATTATTTTGCGAGAAGATAAAAAGTTAGAGGGCGTAATCATATAATTAAAAAAAATAGGCTGCTAACTCCGCAGCAATCTAAATTATATACATCTTCTGTTCAAACTCTATTTTTTAAGGATATGTTGAGGTTCAATGTATAATCTATTACATTACTTAGTTCAAATATAAACACTATATAAAAATTACAAAAATTCCTCTTTTGTAATGACATTTATGTTTATTTAGTCTTTTAAGCTAATCAACAATAAGATGCCAACTATTCTATACTTTAGGATCCAATACAAATGTTAGTTGGATTCCTCATTTGAATCTCATTTCACTATGTATTTTATATTTTAAGTATACTTTTTTCTACAAGAAAATGATATTTATATCCATAAATTGTATTCAATTTTTGGTGCAAAAATCTCTCTAAAGTTTCTTGTAAATACTTTTGTAACGATCCAATCTGCTAATAATATTGTCCGCTTTGGGTATTGGCCTACACGACTCTAAAACACATCACTAATAGTTAAAGCCTGTTTATATATATATCCATCATCTCTTCCGTATTTTGCCGATGTAGAACTTCTCTTGGAAGATGAATTGTTACAACTTTCTGGCATTGGCTCAACGATAAAAATCTCATCATTTATTCCTAAACAATATGTACGCCCAGTAAAATTACCAAAAATACCCCTAGAGAAGAGATGCGCGCATAATGTGTCTTCCCATACTCCGATGGCAAATTTGAGGTCGGGTTTGTAATCAGCATAAAAAAATGAGTGAAAAAATGGTTTTAGTTGATTTCTAGAGCAACTGGATCAAAAGATAATTTTTTGGTGCGAAAACACAAACTAGTGTAGGTGTGCAACAGGGCAGCGATGTGCCACCGTCGCAGACCAACACTTAGTTTTGACCCAAAATTTTTCTATTGGATTAGAAAGTTTGTTTGGAGAATTTTTGGCGAATAATACTGAAAAATTACATAGTCTGCGTCGCGGACGCCATGTCCTGAGACGGACTTTTTTTGAATTTCGTAAGGGACATTGTAGACCTTTACAAACCCCTCCTGAACCTAATATATGATCAAAATAGGTTGTTTCAAGCGTCAAAAAGGATTTTTACCCATCCTTAAGTAAGTCCTTGAAAAAGGACCTAGGGCTAAAAGAGAAGAGAGAAGAGAGAAGAGCGAGTAGTCGAGGATTTCAAGTCGGATTCGTGTCAATTTGATTGTCTACCTTCATCCTAGGTATGTAAGGCTACCTAAAACGTTGGATTATGTTCATTCACACGCCCCTTTGTCTACTTGAGTAAGATCATGAGTATAAATCACATGTTTTAAATTTTATGGTTCTTGAGTTCCAAATTCTTGTACATGTTGGAGTTTTCATGAAAATACTTGAGTCAATTTATGGGTTGCATCATCATTACCATGAAACATGAATGTATTCATATGCTTGATTCCCTAACCCTAAATTTAGTATTTTCTTTGTTTACTGACTAAATTGAAAATTATGAATTTAACCTACTGAACCAAGTAAATTGAACCCGAGAAGTATGTTTTCTTATTCATATATGTATGTAAAGAATATATATTATTTCTTATGTATTGAGACTGGATGATACGATGTAATTGACAGTAATCCTTTAGAGTCTTGCACGATGTGAGTTCGAATCTTGAGTTGCATTACATGGACGATGGTCCTAAGTTGTTAAGTTATTGAGTAATTGAGTTGAGTTATTAAGAATTGAGTTGACTTGTCTGAGATGAGTCAAAGAGATGAGGTGAGCTAATTTCTATGAGCACATTTTAGTTTTGAAAGGAATATTGAGCACCGAGTTGGGTCAGAGGGGCCCCTGAACTACGTTGCCAGTGTAGGATAGTCATGCAATTAACTCTAGCGGTCATGTCCCAATAGATGGATATTCTCTTTGGATCCAAGAGAGAGAGGTAGAGGTTGACGTCCTATTTCGTGGAAAGTTTAGGACGGACACGGCAGTGACGTCTTTTCGTGGTACATCACCAAAGCTCGTAGTGGGGTAGAGAGTATATCGGTTAGAGAAACTTCCAAAAAAACACTTGAGTTGAGCATATCATGATTTTTAAACTGAGATGTATTAAACACTAGGTCTATTTCTAAAGCGTGATTTCAAATTTTAAACTTGTATTATTTATTTGAGTTGAGTTATGAGATGAGGAGTTGAGTCTTGAGTCGAGTTGAATGGTTGAGTTTGATCCTTATTTGTTTCTTGAGCTATTTTACATACCATACATTCTACGTACTGATGTCACTCGGCGTTGCATCATTTTCATGATGCAGATACATGTGATAGAGGACTTCAGCAGACGCACCGTTGAAATTCATAGTTCTTGAGTTCTATAGATAGTGAGCCCTCCTTACCTTAGGAGGAACCCTTTTCTTTTACTATGTATTTTATTTTCCTTGAGTTTGGTAGCCATGACCTATCATGGTACCATCTAGATGTTAGAGGTAGAGGTTTCATAGTAATTGAGTAGAGGATGTTGAGTATCGTTTCTTTTCCAAACTCTTATTTATTGAAAAAATTAACTTTTTATATAAAGACTCGATTTCGTTTAATTACATTAGAGTCTTTTCCTTGAGTATTTTTCTTCTGCTATGGAGTATGATGTGACGATGAGGCCAAGTGGTTCGCTCGGAGACTGC
Source organism: Solanum ossicruentum (assembly GCA_025774065.1). Lineage (NCBI taxonomy): Eukaryota > Viridiplantae > Streptophyta > Magnoliopsida > Solanales > Solanaceae > Solanum > Solanum ossicruentum. The sequence continues at coordinate 16,410 of JAOTQR010092154.1, read as the reverse complement.
AATAATTTTTTAGTGTTGACCATGTTAAGGGTACCCTTCCAGGACATGACACAATAACAAAATTCACAAAGTCCAATCTGGCTAAGCCCAAACTCACTTAGATTAAGAAGCAAAACAATATAAATATAAAAAAGAAAATACAAAGAGAAAGAACACTCTAGAAACAATCTAAAGAAGAAGCAAAAGGGAAATAATGGTCCAATGATCAAAATTTCATAGGTGTTGGATTATTTTTTAATACTATATTAAAAACGTGAAAAATTTTAGAAATGTTTTTGCATTTTTTATCTTTCATTAAAAGGTTATGCCTCAGACAAAATTATCTTTTCACTAATTTTTTTTAATTATTGTTATTTATTCTCTTAACATAAAGAATGTCAGAACTAATTAGTTTTTGTCAAATTAGAACTTAAACATTTATAAACAGACATTAAATTTTTCTTTATTGAATTAGATAGCAAGTTCTGTATTTGAGTTGTGAACTAATATAATCACAGTGGAGTCCAAGTAAAAATCTATGAAAGTAATATAAAAATTTGAATCAACGAAAGAAAGGGTCTTTGATGGTAATTTTAATTAATATTATCAACTAAAATTTTATTTATCAAAACTTCCTTTATTTGAAAAATATATAGTACGCCCTCTGTTATATATTAAGTGAATTATTGAATCATTTCACACATATTAAAAAAAAAGAAATAAAGATAAAATTTAATCATGTTTTTTCATTATTATCCGTTTCAAACATAACACACTCATTTAATGCATCATTTATTTCTCATAGAAAACTCAACCTTAGAAACTTAATTAATGAAGCATAAAATTGAAAAAAAAAATTCTAACACATCCCTTGAAAAGTGAACAATTCACTTATTTTGAAAAATCAAAAAAAATCCCTAACAATTAACTTAATATGAAACAGAGGACGTATGTCCTAATATTTTTTTAAAAAGTGTATGAAAGTCCAAAAAAAGAATCTAAGACATATTTAAAAAGATCAAATTCAGGACTGAAACAAATTCTAAAAAAAAAAGTTCTACAATCTAATACTAATTTCAATTAGACAATAACACAAAGATACATATTATCCATATAAAGAGTAAATTTATATTCACATCAAAGCAACACACTTATACACAGATGAATTTAAAGGCAATAATATTTTCTCTCTGTCATAATATTATATTATACTGTAATTTATATATATGTTACTTGATAATATGTATGTGTACGCAACGTTGTGTTGACCCACAAAAAATAAAAGAATTTGATTAAATTAAAGAATTGTAGAAAGAATTTTTAGGAAGAAATATTAATTTGGGAATCGTCACCTAATTTTAAAGATAATTAAGAAATCAATTAATTAATTACAAAAAAATCTACTAAACCAATTAAATGTCAGGTAAAGGTCTAAATTATTCCGAAAGAAAAGTATTAGCATCCTTCAGAATCCACAACTATGGATCCCGACTGAACTTATGTTTTTTCAAATTGAGAAGATACACAATATAATATAAGCATAATGATAGTGAAATATACACAAAGAATGAAGCAAAACAATAATATGAGAAACAACCTAATATTTTTCTAATGACAATAATAATAAATAAATAAATAAAAAGCCGCTCCGTGCACTTGGCTGTAAAACACTTAGTAATGAATAAAATAAAATATGTCTTATATATGTGGAAGGCGTTGGAAATAGACAATAATTTCTTCATCGGCCAATTTTAACAAATAATGTATATGTAAACTTATACTAAAATTTTTCCAATTTTAACATGCACTGAATATTAAACTAAACTAAAAGTTTTCATATTTTTTAAATGGAAAGACCTAGCATTCGCATGCCAGCTTGCCGCCCAAGGGCTACTCTAGTAGTTGCAGCGCAAAAATTGATATGTGTTGGTTTCTCCTCCTCGTAGCTGCGTTAAGTTTAGAAAGCCCTCATTCTCTCGCTTCGACATCTACCCTCATTACTCTTGATTCCTCACTGTGGCTTTCCTTTATTCTTCGGATTTAACCTTCTTCTTTTTCTCAGGTGAGTTTTCAATTCATTATGTTGTTTTTTTCTTTTGGTACTTTTCATTCAATTTCTTAACTAAAAGCAGTTGCCGGTCATCATGCTAGCTTGACACCCAAGGGCTTCTCCAGTAATTGCATTGCAAAAATTGATACGTGTTGGTTTCTCCTCTCGCAGTTGTGTTAAGTTTAGAAAGCCCTCATTCTCTCGCTTCGACATCTACTACCCTAAGTGCTCTTGATTCCTCACTCGGCTTCCCTTTATTCTTCCGATTTAACCTTCTTCTTCATCTCATGTGAGTTTTCAATTCATCGGTGTTGTTTTATTTTATTTTTATTATTTTCTTTTTTACTTTTCATTCAATTTCTTAACTACAAAGCAGTTGGTGGTCGTCATGTCAGTTTGCCGCCCAAGGGCTTCTTTGGTAATTGCATTGCAAAAATTGATACGTGTTGGTATCTCCTCTCGCAGTTATGTTAAGTTCAAAAAGCCCTCATTCTCTCGCTTCGACATCTACTACCCTAAGTGCTCTTGATTCCTCACTGCTGCTTCCTTTATTCTTCCGATTTAACCGTCTTCTTCATCTCATGTGAGTTTTCAATTCATCGGTGTTGTTTTATTTTATTTTTATTATTTTTTTTACTTTTCATTCAATTTCTTAACTATAAAGCAGCTAGAGGTCGTCATGCCAGCTTGCCGCCCAAGGGCTACTCTGGTAATTGCAGTGCAAAAATTGATATGTTTTGGTTTCTCCTCCTCATAGCTGTGTTAAGTTCAGAAATCCCTCATTCTCTCGCTTCGACATCTACTACCCTAATTGCTCATGATTCCTCACTACGGCTTCCCTTTCTTCTTCCGATTTAACATTCTTCTTCATCTCAGGTGAGTTTTCAATTCATCGGTGCTGTTTTTTTTTTTTTTTAAACTTTTCATTCAATTTCTTAACTTCAGTTTCTTATGCCATATCAGCAAATCTTCGACCCTAAAATTTTTTTAAAAAAACAATTGAACTTTTATTCAGTCTTGCTAGTATTAATTTATAAAATCAAAGCCGTCATTATAGGATTTAATTTCATGCGTTTTGGTCTAATTTCTGAATTTATTCTGCTCCCTTTCCATGTTCTAGAGGTTTGAATATGAAAGGTTGCTTGTCACATTGAATATTGATTTAAAGAGAGATTTTTCCCAGTCAACATTTATAGAAGAAAGAGAGACTTAATTGATGTTTGAGAATTAGAGCAGAGAACTTCTAGAGCTGATCAATGATTGACAACTATACTAAGGAAATTTAGTTTCTATGCTATACAGTCATTTCCATTTAACTGATACGTATTAGTATTCCGCTACTTTAAGCTCATAAATCTTTTCAAGATTGTCCATGATTTTATAGTAAAGATTTTAAAGGGATATATCGCACACATCACGTCCAGTCATAGTGTTTGTTAAGGAGTGAAGAGGCAGGGTTTTTTAGTCTATTAAGCATAATTAAGAAGTCTGTTAGTCATTTTTCCTGCAAGTTTCTTGAAAGTAAATAGGACGAAGAAAATTACAAGACAACATTCATCACACAAACAAGGGATCCTAAGCACACTAAAACCAATATCCAGAAGTACATTTCCAGAACACGACTCACTCCTATCATGTTCAATTGGGAGAGTACTTTCTTCGTTGAGAATTCCTCATTCCTTTTATGTGAATTCCCTGTCAAATATTAAACCATGATGAGCAAGGATGATAGTTGATGCACTATATTTATATCCTGTGTGACGTACGACCTTTAAAATGTCGCAAACGGCCTTTAACATTGGAATATAGCCCTTTAGAAGTATCCAGTCAGATAAAGCTTGTGTATGGTGTAATGTTTTTATAGAAGGTACTCGTAAAATGGAATGTTTAAATTGTGAAAACAATTGACTGCTTTATTTTCCTCATACTTTAAAACAATCTTTGAGTCTCAAGAAAGTGAGGCTCCAATACTAGGTTATCTTGATTCCTAGAAAATGAAAGAAACATTTGATTGATTTGCTTTAATAGCCTTTCTATTGTTTTTCATTAGCAAACGGGTGGGGTTTGACTTGAATCTTTTCTGCTGTGATGGCAAGAAAGTTATTTCTGTAGGATTACCCCTTTACTGGAGACCAGATATAGTGGAATTATTTCATGTCATCTGACTTGTTGAAATAGTGAAAGTTGGATTTCTTCCTGCTATATATCTTTATTTGTTGTCGTTCTACTGCTAAGTGACACTTGTAGTAACTAGCTAAATCAATTTTGACATCTGTAACAATGACATGTGACGAGGGTTCCCAGAAAACGGCCTCTCTTTCTATGAGTTAGTGGTAAGATCTGCATACATTCTATCCTTCCCAGACCCTACTTGTGGGATTTCACTAGGTATGTTGTTGTTATAACAATGACATCTTCCTCGTGCAAATGAGCATCAGAAATATGGAAAAAGTTACTCTATGAGGGAGTATTCATTGATATTAGGTAAGCAAAAAAGGATATTGGAGTCATCTGAAGCACCTGGGAACAAATTATGTCTCAAGCTGTAACATTTTTAAAATGCTCCAGATTCTCCTAACTCATTGCACAACTGTCAGAACACCGATGCAAAAATATTTTATCCATTTTGTCCTTGTTGTGAACAGTTTGGTAGTTGATATCATTCAACTTATTTGTTAACAATGATCAATTTTTTTGGTTCCCCCATTCGACACTAATCATTTGACTATGTGCTTGATAGTACTCTCTCCATCATTTTTCCAGCACCACATTTAGTGCTTCAACCTTTTTTTTGGTTGCAGATTTGCCATCGAAATATATATATATATATATATTGTGACCAATATAGACGTCAGAGGATAAGAAACTCATGATATCAGCTTCTTGTTTCCCTAAAAGGAAGAAACATCGCTCAGCAGAGAGAGCTTCTACAATCAAGCTCAGGAGACGTGATTGTATGCACAATTACCACCTGACGAAAGGGAGATGCTTTTACCATGGCAACGAGCAAAATATTCAATCAGCAAGCCCATCTCTCTTAGTTGACTGCACAGAGAAAGCATTTGCTTCTCGAACTGGTGTTGAATTACCTAAACAAGCAACTTTAAGAATAGAGGAATCATCTTCCGTTACAAAAAAAGTTTAGACGTCAAAATGTGTAAGTACTTACAGTATATGATCTTTATGATTTGCTTACATATCCGATGCTAATGTTAACTTTGGTGTCCTTTTTGCAGTGGCCAATACATCTTACACGAACAATCCGATGGTAGCATTTGTAGACTTCCACAGACGAGAGAATATGGATGAGCCCCTCTTTGTATTAGAAATTGGTTCGTTATAACCAGTGTTATTTGAAATTTATCTATAAACAATATTTGACATATTAGGTGAAATGCTTTCTTTATTAGGTTCAACATCAAATGCTCCCGCTGAACGACATCCATCGCTCTTAGTTGACTGCACAGAGAAAGCATTTGCTTCTGGAAACACATGATCCACCAACATCGGTCATCATGAGAAAAGGTATGTCTTAATCTAATACCTCTATGTTATCTGCTCCATCTCTATGCACAGTGATATAATATGCCACTGCACCTGATATGCACAGAATATAGGTAAAAAATAGTAGGTTGTTGGAATTTGAAAGAGTTGCCCACTAATGCGAGTATTTCAAAAACTGTAGCGGACTGTAAATATTGTCGAAAAAAAGATTTTAACATGAACCACCAGGATTTTGCTGTTGTGGCAATGGTTCGGTTAAGTTGAATTCGCATGAAATGCCCTCCAAATTATTGAGTTTCTATTTGAGTACTACTGAAGAATCTAAATACTTTCGTACTTATATCAGAAACTACAATAACATATGTTTGCTTTTACATAACTTGGGGTGAACTCTGACAATGTGCAAGTGTTCATGGCATTTACACATTAAAAGTCCAAGGACAAATGTATCACTTCATAAATGACTTAGTTTCATCCCATGACCAACCAAGAAACTTACAACTATACTTTTGTGATGATAACACATAGATATTGAATGGAATGGCTTCTAAAGTATACTAAAACAAACATTTGTTGAAAAATTAATAGACATTATAAAGATAAATCAATATTATATTTTCTTAAAATCTCTTCTACATATTCCTGCATTGCCCAACTTCTAATATTGCATTGAGGTCTGAGTCTAGTATATCTAATATTTGAGAACTGCTATTGTTTGAAAATAAAATAAAATATGGAAAGAAGCTTAATACAAAGAAAGTAAGCACATCTCTCTCTTTCTCTCTTCAAAGAAAGTAAGCACATCTGAATTTTCCTTCAATTTCTCTCTTTAAATTGAAACAGAAAAAGAGAGAGATCTGCTTACTTTCATTAAAGAAAAAATAAATAAAGTAAAACAGTGGAGACTGATAAATGTGAAGGAAAGAACAAGATTAAATTTGTTATATCTATTAAAATAATATCAAGATAAATTATAATCAAAATTAAGTAGTATTACACTATAGATACACTATAGATAGCTATGACACTCCACCCCCTCAAACAAACGATATATTGTACACCTTAAAATGGTCTAGCTTTCAATGACTTCATAATCAAAATAATTTATCTTTTTGGAAGAATTTTCTTGGAGCATCCCGACTTCAAACTTTCCCTTGATGTTAGTTTCTAAGGATTTAATTGGTAGCATAATTTCAAAATCTTTTGGAATTGAGGCCAAAATCTCATTGCTAGTTGTTCCGTTACTCTTGATCCTAATGGTTTTTGGAGCAATGACTTTTGATTTGTCGTTACCCTTGATTTTTCTTTTTTTGTGTTGCAAGAACATTGGATAATCATAGATAGCGACAAACCAAAGATTTAAATATTAGGTGACTTTCACATGTAGTATAATTTTTTTTAGATTATAGATCTAGATTGCTCGTTTGAACCGACCTAATAATCCGATCCAAAATTTTTCTAAAAAGAGATAAGGACGAAAACATAAATTTGAAAAGAGATGGGAATAGTTATTCAACAATTAAACTATAAAATTCCTTCTTTTTTTTTTAATGGGTGCTTCATCTCTTTATAAAAAATGAGAGGGAAAGAAAGAAAAATGAAAATTTAATCTTCCTTATTCACTTTAACAAAACCAAAGTGACATTTAGTTTGTGAAAATTTAATTTTTATTTTCTAGTAATTCAAAGAAGATATATGGAGGAATATTTTTTGGTTCGTGATCTTAATTCGTTGTAACAATAAAGTAATTTATAATCTAACTGTTATTTTTTATATATAAAATTCACTTGACTATTCTTTTATATTAAAAAATCACTAAACATTAAGCATATTAACTAAAAAATCAAACAGAGTATTTCACTTTCTATGCTAACTCTTACTTACTCTCTCTTCTTTTTTTTTTTTAAAAAACAATAATCTGATAAATAAAAATTCAATTAAGAAAATCGAACTTGATCTAATCTAACCCAAAACCTAAGCAGAAACCAAACCTTAATACTATAATTCCTCCAAGCACCTTTACTAGTCATCATAACCATCCTCCATACCATAATTAGGATCACTAAAATTGTTATTTAGTTTATATAAAACCAGAACATACCATTCTAATAGGGGTGTATCTAGGTGAGGATCACCGAGTTACATAAATTCATGCTTCTCTTCCTATATTATATATATTAGTGTTATATTTTTTTTAAAATATATAAAAATAGATATGTGATCTATACTCGAAATATCTGGTTGAGTGCACCTCTTTAATTGAGGTTAGAAAGTTAGATGAGTTTAATGAAAAGAACCTAAAGATCAAATCGATCAAATTTATATCTTAGATCCACTATTTTCACAATGGTAAGTCTATTCTCTTGAAATTTTGATTACACCTTAGATCTAACCAAAATTTTCAAAATAACTTCAATGGCCTTCCTTAGAATTTCACAATAGTGTAAGGAAGTAGTTTTATTGTGGGTGAACTTAACAACAATACTTTTCCTATTTGAGAATGACAACACAATAACGTAAGTGGTTTCTTCTATTTGACATCGCCCTTTTTTCTTGTGTTCCTCTAAATCTTCTTTTTGATAATAAAGTACTTTTATTTCATAATTCTGGTGCCTTTGAAGTATTTCACATTCTCATAATAGAATGCTACTATAGAATAACTATTATTATTGTAGCAGCTTGAGAATGACATCAATAATTTAAGTCACAAGATAAGATTATACAATCATAAAATGTAAATAGTGACTATGAACATAAAGTCATAAGATTTTGCTTATAACATTTTAGTACTTAACATTATTTCATATTACTGCTTGTTCGCATAATATGACAAATACAAAGAGAATATTTTTGAAAATTGTATAAAAAAATTAAACTACAAAAAGATGATATTGATCATGTCATAGTTGTACGAGGGTATTTTTTTTAATTAATAAAAGTACATATATATGGACCCCGCTCTATTGTAACCCTTTCTTTTCACTTCTCACTTTTCCACCTTATCTTCTTTCGCTTATCCAACCTATTACTGCATAAATTAAGATAACACAATAACAAGATTATTTAGTGAGCATATTTATTATTTAGTAATAATATTCAAAATGTAAATTTTTTTAATAAAAAGGTAAAAAAGACCATAGCCCATAGAGTAATTACCATGCATCCTGACCATTCTCTCATCTTAGTCTTGTAAATTAAATCTTATGTCTTAAGTTTTAATGAAATCCTCATCATTTTTCATTAGAAAAAGTGTTAAAAATACTCGTAAACTTGGCACGAATTATTAGCTTTGTCCTCAAACTATTGACAGTCTTAAAAACACCCCTCTACTTGACTAAATGAACTTAAATACACCCCTGATCTTAAAATAATAGTGAGATACACCCCTAAATTCTTGCCAAGTCAAGAGAAGTTTTTAACACTTGTAGATAGGGGGTGTATTTTATTTTAGTTAGTCTAGTAGATGAGTGTTTTTAAGACTGTCAATAGTTTGGGATGAAACTAATAAGTTGCGCCAAGTTTAGATATGCTTTTAATTACTATGTGAAAATTTTGACTTAACATAAAATCCTTTTTCACTTCATTTCAACATGATTGATGCAATTTGCAACTACCACTGCCCCACTAGCTATAACCTCCTTAGCATAAGCTTGATCAAGTCTTGTTTGATTAAGCTTATTCATCTACTATAAAAAAAAGAGAGAAAATATTAAAAACACCCTTAAACTTAGCAAGAATTATTAGTTTCGTCCTTGAATTATTGGCAGTGTTAAAAGGATCCTTCTACTAAATTAACTAAACTAAAATATACCCTTTATCTTGCAACATAAGTTAAATAACCCCTAAATTCTTTTCAAGTTAAGGGGTGCTTTTAATACATGTAGCAGATCGGGGATGTATTTTAATTAGCTTAGTTTGTCAAGTAGATGGACGATGTTTTCAAGATTGTCAATAGTTTAAGGATTAAACTAATAACTTGTGTCAAGTTGAAAGATGATTTTAATACTTCTCTCATAAAAAAAAGAAAGAGAAATGATCCAACTCGAATTTAGATCTTCATTCAATCATTCTTCATAGGCATAAATAAGAATTATTTGAGCCCATTCTATTGATTGAAAGGAAGTCAAGGACCAACCCACATACCTTAGACTTTAAGTTCCTTGAAATTGAGTTGAGAAAGAATGGAATCTTGGAAGTGGGTCTTGGAATATAAACCTGTTCTTGAGTTTCCTTGAAATTGGGATCGGGGTCTTGGTGGTGGCTCTTGAGAGAATTGAGGATGTATTTGAGATGAGAGTAATGAGTTTGATCCTTAGATAGATTGTTTATGTCTCTTAGGAAGGTCAAGATAGCATTAGAAGTCCCAAAAGGTCATTAAAATAATTAAAATTTATGAAAATGCCATTAGTGATTGGATGGAAAATTTGGCAAAGTGTTGTCTCACTGGAGACTTCACTGGCCATGTGGAACTCCATGGGTCATGTGGAGTGCCCATGTAAAGTTCCTTAGTGAAAAAAATGGAAGTTGGGAAACTTGGAAAACAATTGACATCTCGTCACTTTGACGGATCGCTTCACGGACCGTGTGGCATTACATGGACCATGTACTGGTCCATCCTAACTTACTAAGAAAAAAATAAATGTTGCAGGCCACTATACATTCAAGTTCCATGGTCCATCCCACTCCACACGGCCCATCAACAGTGCCTGTGGCACCACTCTTACTCACATTTTCCCCAATTTTCAACAAGCTCCCTTTGGCACACCTTGTGGCCATCCCCACGGTTAGTGGTGAGCTACACGACCCATACCACTAGCCCTGCCACCTTCCTTGGTTCTGAAAATGACCTTTTCCAACCCCAGCTGCCCCAAACGGCCCGTCCAAGGCTACATGGGCCATCACACAGTCCATGTGATAGCATTGCAGGAGAGGGCCTCATGAAAATGATAATAGCTCCTTCATCCGACCTCGGAATGAGGAGAAAGTGCATTGCAAAACTAACTCAAAGGGATTTTATTTGACCTGTTGCGGGCCACCTACTTCTAAATGTGCTAAGAGTTATGCTGGTTTAAAGTTGACCCTTCTACCGGTACTTGTGTCGAACTTAGCCAACGAAAAATCCTTTGAACTTGGCTTGACGGCCCATGACGGCCTTAAACAACATAAATAAGTTGAAATTCCGAGTCCTTACATGATCTCTCTTGGGAACATTCGTCCCCGAATGTGTAAGAACAGGACTTGAAAGGCTTGGGTGGGAACATGCAACTTTCAAACACAAGATATTATGCATAATTCATCATTGGAAATTACAGGGCCATTAAATGTCATGTCAAAATAAATTCATTCAAAACATCATAAAAACCATTCTAATGCACATGTACGCATGCAATACCATGAGACTCAAGAAGGAAAGAATTGGGTCTAACGAGAAGGAAAGGATCTAATACCTTAGGCTTGAGTAGATTGGAAAAGATGGGGGCACCACTTCATCATATCCAACTCTGCCTCCCATGTAGCACTCTCCACATGTTTGTCCCTCCAAAATCTCTACTGGGACCTCCTCGTAAGACAAGTTCTCTTCCACCTCAATGCCCTCCAAAGGCACAATAATGCTAGGATCTCCAACCATCTTTCTCAACATGGACACATGGAAAACCAGGTGAATAGAGCTCAAATCTGGGGGTAACTCCACTCTATATGCCACATTACCAATTCATTCAATAACTTTGTAAGGACCTACATACCGGGGACTTAGCTTCCCCTTTTTGCCAAAACACATCACTCCCTTCATAGGTGAGGCTCACCCAAACACCCAATCTCCAACTTGGAATTCAAGGTCTCTCTTTCTAGCATCCGAATAGGACTTTTTGTGGCTTTGTGCCATCTTCAACCTTTCTCTAATCAACTTCACTTTCTCCATAGCCTCCATTACCAAGTTAGGGACAATCAAAGCCATTTCCCCCAACTCAAATCGTCCCGCCGGAGATCTACACCTCCTACCATACAAGGGCTCAAATAGTGTCATACCAATGCTAGCATGGAAGCTATTATTATAAGAAAACTCGATGAGTAGAAGATGGTCATCCTAATTACCTTTGAACTCCAACACACTAGCCCTCAACATATCTTCCAAGGTTTAATTGTCCACTCGGCTTGTCAATCAGTTTGGGGATGAAAGGCGGTACTCAACTTGACTTTAGTATCGAGTCCCCTTTGAAATGATTTCCAAAAGTTGGAGGTAAATTGGGTACCCCGATCTGATATGATAGATCTAGGTACACCATATAACCTTACCGATTCCTGAATGTACAACTTTGCATATTCTTTAGCACCAAAAGTAGTCTTAACCGGTAAGAAATGAGCCAATTTAGTCATCTGATCGACAATAACCCAAATGGAATCAAATTCTTCCGAGTCCGAGGAAACCCGAGCACAAAGTCCATATTTATGTCTTCCCACTTCCAAGTAGGGATCTCTATGTCTTGAGCCAACCCACTAGGCCTTTGATGCTCCACCTTCACTTGTTAACAATTGGGCATTCGGATACAAACTTGGCTATGTCGCTCTTCATACCATGCCACCAATACACCTCCTTCGAATCTCGATACATTTTTGTGGACCTTGGGTGAATAGAATAGTGAGAACTATGGGCTTCACTCATGATCACCTTCCTAAGATCATTCACATCTAGAACACATAACCGATATTGATACCGAAGTACACCATCTCCCCCTTAGGAGAAAATTTCAATATTCTTTTCGGTAACCAATTTCTTCAATTCAACCAAGGATGGGTCTAGGTCTTGCTTAGCCTTCACATCAACAACCACCAAGGATTCGACCCCATATAGAACATGTATACCACCATCATTGTAATTGGCCACTCTAACACCCAATCTAGACAAATGGTGGATATCCCTTGCCACTCCGTCTTGCCTTTCTCAACATGAGCCACACTTCCCATGGATATCCTACTAAGAGCATGGGCTACCACATTAGCCTTGTCGGGGTGATATAGAACACTCATGTCGAAATCTTTTAGGAATTCCAACCATCTTCTTTGTCTCACATTAAGGTCTCCTTGAGTGAACACATATTGCAAGCTCTTGTGATCGGTGAAAACATCAACATGAACCCCATACAAATAGTGTCTCCAAATCTTCAAAGTAAAGATCACTGCCGCTAACTCAAGGTCATGAGTTGGGTAGTTACACTTATGTACCTGCAATTTCCTTAATGCATAAGCTATCACCTTACCATGTTACATAAGTACACAACCCAACCAATTCGAGAGACATCACAATATACCACGAACCCGTCCATGCCGTTTGGTAGAGTCAAAACTGGAGTCGATGTAAGTCGATCCTTTAAAGTTTGAAAACTCTTCTCACACTTATCCGACCATACAAACTTAGCCTTCTTTTGAGTCAATTTAGTCAGTGGAGAGGCAATAGATGAGAACCCCTTAATGAACCTTCTATAATAGCTCGCTAACCCAAGGAAGCTTCGAATGTCCGAAGGAGTCAATGGTCTAGGCCAATTCTTTACCACCTCGGTCTTCTTCGGATCCATCTTTTTTACCATCACCTGTCACCACATGACCCAGAAAAGTAACCTCACCCAACCAAAACTCACACTTGCTAAATTTGGAATACAACTTCTTCTCTCTCAAGGTTTGCAAAACTGACCTCATATGATCCATATGCTCCCGTTTGCTTCGGGAATAGATAAGAATATCATCAATGAAAACTATCAAGAAAAGGCTTGAACACTCGATTCATGAGATCCATGAACACGGCTGGAGCTTTAGTTAGGTCGAACGACATCTCAACTAACTCAAAGTGCCCATACCTCGTTCTAAAGGCTATTTTGGGAATGTCTCGTTCTTGAACCTTTAACTGATGATACCCGGAACGGAGGTCGATCTTCGAAAAGTAAGTAGCCCCTTGAAGTTGGTCAAACAAGTCATCGGTCCTAGGCAATGGATACTTATTCTTAATGGTCACCTTATTCAGTTACCTATAATCGATACACACCCGAAAAGATCCATCTTTCTATCTTACAAATAACACTAGAGCACCTCATGGAGATATGCTTGGCGTGATGAAACCCTTCTCTAACAAATCTTTCAACTGATCCTTCAATTCCTTCAACTCAGCCGTTGCTATATGATAGGAAGGAATAGAGATAGGTTGAATATCTGGAAGAAGATCTATGCCAAAATCTACTTCCCTATCAGGAGAAATATCGGCCAAGTCTTCGGGAAACACGTCCAGAAACTCATTCACCAGTGGAACAGACTCAAGAGTAGGCAATTCAGACTCCACATCTTCAACCTTCACAATGTGATATATGCATTCCTTGGAGATCATCTTCTGAGCCTTGAGGTAGGAAATAAACCGACCTTTGATAGCGGAGTCACTACCTTTACATTCAAGAACGGGATTACTGGGAGATTGGAACTTGACCTCCTGGGTTTTACAATCTACAAAGACATATGATGCATACAACCAATCCATTCTAAGAATCACATCAAAATCATCTAATTCCACAAGACACACGGGAATACCTTATGTAATACCATAATAGGACAACCACGATAGACTCTATGTGCAACAATAGATTCAACCCACGGGAGTATAAACCAAGTAAGGTTCCCTCAAAATTCCCAGACTCAAACCAAATTTAATAGCTAACAGAGGACTCACAAAAGATGAGCTTGCACCTGGATGAAGCAAAACATAAGCATCAAAATCAAAGACTTTTAACGTACCAATCACAACATCCGGAGCCTTTTCAACTTCTTGATGCACATGAAGAGCATAGAACCTATTGTTCCTCGGAGTGACACCCTGGGGAACCCTTGGCTGGCCTTGTCGACCTTGAGCCACCTGACCTTGACCTTTGTGAAGTTTCTTGGGACAGTCGACAACTTTGTGATTCTTATCACCACACGAAGCAAGCACCCAATTCTCTCCAACAAGGACCTGTGCGGTGCTTCCTACACTTGGTACACATAGTTTTCCCCTAGCCACCATCAACAGTTGCCCTAGGAGGAGGCACCTTAGCATTAGCAAAAGAGCATCTGAAACTTGGCCTTGTTGGAAAAGACCAAAACCAACGCCCAGAGAGTCAGAGAACCCACCATAAAAATGGGCCCTGTTAGGATCATGCATCCTCCTCCCCTTAAGTTTCTCCCCTTCGATCTGTTCGGCATAAACCATAAGTCTGTAGATGTCCATATCCCGATTAAGCATGGCCATACGACATTCTTGAATAAGCAAGTCAGAAAGGTCGTAGATGAATTTGTGCGTTCTTGAACGATGATTAGCCACAAGTGTTGGGGCATATTTGGAGAGCTTAGTGAACTTGAGGGCATAATCCCTCACACTCATATTACCCATCCTGAGGTTGATAAACTCAGTCATCTTGGCTTCCCTAAGCTCAAGTGGGAAGAAATGGTCTAGAAAAGCAAGCTTGAACTTTTCCCAATTAACAACATCACCACAAACCCTCTCCATAGACTACTTAGTGTACCACACCTATGCTACATCCTTCAACTGATAGGCAGCTAGTTCAGCCCTCTCCTCAGAAGTGACACCCATGACATTCAATACCTTTGAGAGCTCATCAATGAACTCCTAAGCATCCTCATCAGCCTTAGACCCAAAGAACTTCGGAGGATTCACCTGGGTGAAATCTCTCATTCTAGAAGTCGTAGTGGAATCCCGAGGAAGGTTAGCCTGCCTAGCCTGAGGAGTCACCACTTTAGCAAGCATGGAAAAGGCCGTACGGAACTCACCATGAGTGATAGGCTCATCCCGAGGCCCTTGAGGTGCTTGACCCTCATTAGCTGAGGCTGGTCTGGCAAGTCTACCACGAGGCATCTTCTGAAATAAAGTAAGGATACCATCAAGAGAAAGAGCTAAACTAACTATTTACAGCACAGCATAAGACATGAAAAAGTGAGAGAATTCTTAGAATGTCGTCGTAGCCTTGTACTCATAGGCATGGTGCACTTCACACCCATGATTAGGACTCTACTTGATGTAGCTTGTTGGACTCCGAGGATCATTTATAAACCTAGGGCTCGGATACCATCTTTGTTACGACCGGACCTAGGGTCCAGATATGACACAACATATGGGAACCCAAGAATCCCCAAACAAGCCTCAAGATACCAAAACTTGCATCATTGGATCGGAAACATAGTCAACAATCAACATATAGTTCTAAGGGATGGGAAAGTAGGACTCACGCTTTAGGGCATCATGGGGAAAGGGTCAATATGAGTTCAAATAACACATAGCACAAAAATTCTAAAGGGTGGGTACGTAGGATTCACGCTCTAATGGCAATTCGGGTCTTAGGATCTTTCCATCAACATGAGAGTAAGTCACATATCAGTACTTAAAGATAACCACATACATAACATAGACTTAACCGTACATATAACATATAGCATGAAGAGGCTTACAAGGTGTTTGACAATGCCTCTGCATAGATGGGTCGGGGGCCAAGAGAGACCCCGGGCTCACCCTCAAATACATAAGGAGAAGTAGGCAACATAGGTAGATAGATGGTGGTGCATCCTTGAAAGACAGGACTTACCACTACATGTAAATCTGGAATCCAAGCTAAACGTCAAACGGTGGATGGTCAAAGTCCTCAGTCCCTACATGGTAAAATCATGTAGGCAAGAGTATGCGTTAGTACATTTTGATGTACTCAGTATGCAGGGTGTGATGCATGTAACTTACCAAAACATGCATATCAATGTTAAATGACAAGGCACATAATATTGAAAGAGTTGAATATCAAAGAATGTAATATAATAAGATTCTATGAAAGTCATGATACATGAAATGCAAATGATAC